>JAOXYI010671857.1:0-14884 GCA_028566495.1 Lithophaga antillarum
GATTAATTTGTTCTCGTCCTGAATATAGCTGAAATATTGCTCACTGGACGTTAAACAACAATCAATCAATCAATCAAATCAAGTCTTGGAGTAGGATCGGGTGCTCCGGCAGAGTAAGCATTCGTAATAGTATTTATGATGAACTCCATTTCTTTTAAAACAGATACTTCTTGAAACTTAGTTGAAAATAATTTTAAAAAAATTAAAGTTTGAACTTGGAAACTGTCTCGACACAAATTAATTTTTTATGTATATATGGAAACATTGAAATTATACAAGTTTCATCCTATTTAGCGTTATATTACCGTAAATAAAAAGTTGAACTTACACCCCATTTCATCCTTATACATTCCAGGCGTCTTCTTATTTTTGTTTGAATACAATGGATGGTCTTCTGGATAATTTGAGGTGTCTAGTAAAGAATCTGCGATGGCTTCAAAATCATGATAAACATCCACAGTTCGTATTTCATAGCAAAGAGAATATGTAATATAAAATTTGGCAGTTCATATATTCATAACCTAGCAATTCAACAGTAAAACAATGTTCTCATGTGACAGTAAACCTGTAAAATGTGAAATTTTATATTGGTGTATCTCACTCAGATGATTTAGCGGTAACAATTTTGATGCGTCATATGCGCATTCAAAAACGGCTTTGGTTACTTTTTTAGGTTTCAGTATGTGTTTTGATGTCTAATGCATGAAAAAGAATGACGTTTGTGTGTAGTAGTTTATTTCAGTCCCAAGCAGTTAATTACGATTTGTTTTAAGTATTTGGCGTGTGCAAACCGCTGGAAATTAATTAGGTGAAAAATACCTGTGTCAGTAGAAATAAGGGCAATTTCGTCACCATACATCGGTTTCATCACTTTGTAGTGAAATTGGTACAGCAAGAGTTTGGAAAGATCCAAAATGGTCTGCCCCGCATAAATGGGTTTATTCAACAAAAGGTTGGTCTGTTTGTTGTGAACTCCCACTAGGTTTTCATTGAAGATTTGGCAACGCACAAACGACGGTTTGGCCACGTACTTTTTCAGTTTTTGCTTAGAATGCACTAAATGCAAGCACATTCTCTCCCTCAAGTTCTCCATGCATTTTCCGAACACGCTGAAAAATAGAATAGATTTTTTTTTTTAATTCTAGAATATAATAATCAAGAATCGTGTTATTAAAACGTTTTTTTTTTCATATTGATTTTTAAAACTTTAAAATGTGTTCATCCTCTTCTGTTTGCTGAGTGTGATTTAGCTAAAATTGTATATCTTTTTCAATTAATGCAAAAATAGTGTAGTATGTACCAGTAATATCAAAATATTTTTCTATAACATATGTACTGAAGTATGAATCTGAAGATCAAACTCATCCATCACATATGAAAAATACATATTTTATAGATAAAAATAGTTCGGCTTACATAAATATATTATTAGTATCAAAACTTACGTGTTGCACATTAATTTGAAGAAATTTTTCTCAAAATCATTTTTGGCATGTTTTCTCATTTTGGCATTGAATTCAATATACGTTTTCAACCAAGGCCTTTGCTGAAATCCAAGAATTCGATGTATCTTGGTGACTTTCATCCCCAGTTCTACATATAATTGCAGGTTTCTGTAATGAACCACATAATTTTTTCTCCCCTGTAAGGTTGGAATTAATTTCTTGGTTTTAACTCTGACATGCTTTTCCCCATTCAGTGTTTTCCACAATTTTTTACTATAAGACGATAGATCTTCGTCTTCAATAAGTAGATGTTCTGGAGCAAGGGGGTAACAGTTATGCTGGTCATGCAAGTGTGAGGGATATTCCAAATCGACTTCTAAAATGTAGCCTTCTTGAGAATCTGGGGCAATCTTTTGTAAATTGAAACTCTGAATGTCTTCTTGAGAAAGAAAATGCATGAACGCAAACGGTAAAGGTTGCGACATCGCCCACCCATAAAGGTTGTTCGCGTCCAGGTACATGATGTGCTTTTTCTCCTCGGAATCCTTAAAATCATCCAAGTCTTTGTGATTTGCTTTACTGTGTTTCTTAGTGATCATGCTAATTCCGCCTCGAGTTCCTAGTTCAATCATATTATACATGAGTGGGTCTGTAATTAAATCTAAACACACTCCACTCATTTTCAGGGCTGCTTGCCATGCCAATCCTTGGCTGGTATAAAAATGGCTTGCATCCAGCTTGTAATTTTCTAAGGTCATGTCTCTGAATCGTTCAAAAACATCTGCCAGTAAAAGAACATCCGTAAGCACGTACAAGTCGTGAAATTCACCTAATGTTTTCATGTTAAATGTATTCCATACAGTCTGTGCGTGTTGATATTTTTCTTCAGAGATGTGCTCTTTTGTTAAACAGTTGTAAAAAGCTTCTCTGGAAGGTAAACTAGTTTCATTAAACTTTTCGGCACAATCTACAGAGTCATATGGGTATTCATTTTTTCTCAGCAAAAGTGTGACTTCATCATCTGAAAAATGCTTGCGGAATTGTTTGAAATGTTCTAGACCATCCACTGCCAAATTTTCTACTAAAGTCTCTAATGAACTGTCCATACATTGATAGGTAACCAAAAATCTTAATTTCCCCAGTGAAAACGAAATGTATTTTTCCATGCTGTTAGGAATACAAGTCAATTTTTTGTCCTTGTATTTTCCTGCCTCACTAAGAAGGAGATGCTAGTCGAAATTTTTTAAATTATGAAAGTAAATGGTATAAAAGGGGGTGTTGTAAGTTTAAGTTGCATCTCTGACATGCAGTCCTGCTGTAGTTTGATGATTCAGTGTCCCCATTTACACCTAGATGATCGTGATCTCTCACTTTTATAAGCTTCTCGGTAAATTGTCGATTACAAACAAGCAATTTGTAGCATTTTGGAATTGTCTTTCCGTTGCTTTATTCATGATCAATGGTTCAATACTTCCCAATTTTGATTGAATGTATCCTTCTTCCTTAAAAATGTTCTGAAAGAAATGCTCTACGGCATTTTCACCCCTGTAAACAACTGCTTGTTTTAAGTATTTTTCATTGGAGCAAACAACCACATACGAGTACCCGCAGGCTTCAAACTTTGTTGTATGTGTAGTTGATGATGTGTCTGGATTCGGTTGACAGGTTCCATTTTTTTCGCGTAACATTCAAAGTCTGCATAAATGACAAATGGAACACGTATCATTTTTTGATAGTCTTTGAACTCTAAAATGTCATTTTTCCCCCTTCGGGATATGTGACTCTATGAAAATTGAATTTATCACAATACGGTCTGTGATTATGTAACGAAATTCTTTGAACGAATCCATGTAAGCACCGCCTGCAATAGAAGCGTTTGGTGTGAAATTTTGTCGTTGATCCCTGGAAACGGTCTAGATGTTTTATCCAACAGTAGTGTGATTCATCTTCGTTGGAAAGGTATAACAAATCAACTTCTCTGCATCCATTTTCTATTTTTGTTAAATAGAGTGGGAATACATCACTGTTTTCATAACCAAAAACATTAACTGAAATTTTGTTTTGTTTTTCAAATTTCTTCATATTTGCCAGAGACATGGGGTAATCTATATCTTTCATGTTAAGCTCATTTTCGTATTGTTCATAATGGCAAACTCTGTTTGGATTACTTGGAGTCGGATGCAGTGCCGCAAGTACAGACCACAGGAAGCATTTCTGATCATTGTTTTTAATGTTCACGATGCCTTTAGAAAGCTGGATTTTGCGAGGTAATTCCATGAAACTGGAACCACTGATGGGTGAGTATGGTACTGTGTGTACTTCAAGACAGATTACTTTATTCAAAATCCAATTACATCCTTTGTTAATAAATTCTTCCATGGCTCGATTGATATTCAGTCTGATTAAAATCACCCCTCTCACTTGCTCCCGTTTTATTGATATGTCGCGCGTTGGAGGTCTGAAGAATCTGCGTAAGGGGTCACATGCAGGTGACATCGGGTTATGACCTATATCAACCAATCAAATACACGCTTTCAGTATTTTGGAAGCGAACTCGGTTCGGAGCGCCCCCATACGGCATTGTGAAATATTTGCATGGAAGCTTTCGTTCCTCTCGGTTATTATCGAAGCATTGAATTCCGATAATGTAAACAAACACGTGTAGTGGAGAGAGAATGTATCAAAATTTACAAAAAAATGTATCAGTTGTCCTGTACTGCACAAAAAGTCTCTGTAGAAAATGACTGAAATTCAAAGTCTTTATAGATAAATACGTAACCTACATGGAAACTAAAAGCCCCGTAACGCCCAGACGGATTTACTACCAGTCTAATATCTGTACTTTGTGTGGTTTTTCTTTTGTCCAAACGGAGGTGTTGGCCACTGGACAAACAGCTGAAAAAAAATATTTCAACAAAAAACTGAAACTCACTGAAGAACGAATTACGAAAATTTCAAGTATTGTATATAATAATGAGGCTGAACAGTCTATTAATGGTGTCTGTGTTAAATGCTACAGAAACATTGAGAAGGTACACCAAATGCAGAATGACCTGGCAAAATTGCAAAAAGATCTCAATGAAGCCAGATACGCAGTTCGCTCTACATATCAGCTAACATGCAAAAAGTCTTCAGCAAGGAAAAAGACAGAGAAGAGACTTCTTAGGTCCCCACTTCTACAACAGCCTGTAAAACAGCATAAAAGCACATTCTCACCAACTTTATCTCTAATTAATATTGTGACCATTCCAACTCTTTCAACCAATTATTATCTGAAGATCATACCACAGCCACAACATCTGTCACTAGTCAAGAAAAGAAAAAGACAGTCAGAAGGTCTTTAGGATTTTCAGATGCAACTGAAACTGAAGCATCACAAAAACAGACTGATCTTGAAGGTGAAGTGAAGGTATGTATAAATGTGATTTGTCATTGTTAAATATTTTATCTGACATTTGGCATGTGCAGTGCTAACCAGTGGCAGAATAATCATCAAGATGATGGCAGCCACTTAGTGTAGAGGTAGAAAATTCTATAAGTTATGTTGCATTGAACATGTTAATTAACACTTTTCCATTTTTATGTAAGTACATGTACATGTAGTTATCACATAAATTTGACAACAAAACAAAATAATAATAATACCAGGTACATGTACACTTATATCCTACATATAATTCCTTGTAAGCAAAATTTTCTTTCAAAAGTTCTTGTTTTAGCAAGATTTTCCTTGAAGTAAGAGGAAATTTTACATTTTCAATATCCATATTTTGACTTTAAATATGCTTGTCAGAGAAATAATGTAAATTTACTTTAAGTCATCTAATTGTTAAGTCTCTTCAATACATGTTGTTTTTTTATCATTATTTCTTAAATACTGGCAGAAAAAGATACATGTTGAATATTAAACATGTGAAAAAAGACAAATGAATACTGAAAGCATCTTAAAATATTGACAACTGACAACAGACATCACTGAGAAAGAGAAAAAAATCCCTGAGTTTGATGCATGTTGTTTTTGCTAACATTGATCATGTTTATTGTTCATGAAGAGGCCACACAGTTTTTTGGTAAGAATGCTAGTGTTAGCGTGGTAACAGGAGAATCGTTTTCAACAATACAAATAAGAATTATATAATTGTTCAAAGAAATTTAATCAAAGCAAATCTAATGTATGTTTTGTCAAAAATTATCATATACATTGTACATGTATATAAACTAACATTTTATTATTTATTATTTAATTTGGCTTTGAGAATTTGCATAATGATGTTTAACATGTTTAAGCAGTTTCGTACCATCTTTATTGAAACATTGCAAGTAGCATGTTTCAGTTCTTGCATGTTGTGCGGACTTTTTTTTTTGTTGCATTGCATTTGTGTTTTATCTTTTTTACAGGATTAAAGTTGTTATTCCATTTATAGTTATGAACTTCAACATAGCTAAGTTGGATAAATAAGCAAAACAGTTTTAACTGCAATGTAATTTAAGGTAAACCTTTTTTTATTATTGGGCACACTGATTTCAGCTTTATTTCCTAAAACAAAATGTAAGTCATGTATTAATGACATTACAAACAAAGTTTACAATGCTGTCAGATGAAGCTATTACCTGGAAAGTAAGTTACATTATATGTAAGGAACACATTTTAAATATTAAAGTAGTGATTACTATGGACATGACAGATGCAGTTTCATTCTAATAATATACTTTCTATCATTTTTTGTATCTTTGCCAGCTATATCATGTATATTGTGCGTATATAAGACTTTCATCAAGTAACTTTGTTATGCATATCTTACCACCAAAAAATCTGATTTTTCTACAGCTGACTTTGCTTCCAATTGCGTTATATTTATTACTGTTAATATTGTGGTTTCAGAATACAATATTGAATATTTGGTATAAAAAATTTAATCACTTATCGAAAAGGTATTTATAGTCTTGCAACAGCATTGACCAGACACAATTGAACGAATATTTTTATAGCTGTGTATTCTCTAATTAATGAGGTGTAATAACAATCTTCTCTTATGTAATAACAATCTTCTCTTATTCCTCAAATAAAACTATCAGAATATTAAATAAAAAGTTTTCTTTAAAATAAAAAAAGTAACAATTATTATGTTTGTAACATCAGACAAACATAATTTTATTTAGCTTAATGTGTTTGATTGGCTATAGAAATACTGATTTTTTCTGTATAGATTTCTGTGTAGTACCCCAGTGGTGAGAGGTCAAGTTTCATTTTGGATGAATCACATAAACAAATATGTCGTGCAGTTTACAGAGGACAAAATGTAGAAAAGTGTATTCTTGATATAATAAGCAAATCAAGTCCTGAGCAAATTTCATCATCAGCTTCCAAAATAGTCTCAAAAGAGTGCCAGAGCCTATGTAAACGTGGATCTGGGTCCATTTTACAGAAGAAATCATATGATGCCATTTTCAACTTCACATGGGATAAATTTAACAGTGAGATACAAATCACAGCTCCACATACATTGAAAATCATTTCATCTGTAATCAGTGATACTGTTCTTCAACCAAAGGAAAAGAAGTTTCTACATATCATGCAGACAGTTGCAGCTGGTCTTCATGGCAGAAGTGAACAAATGTCATGTTTACAATACCAAGTTGGATTCATATTGTCACATGGTGGATGTAAACTAAGAGTAAGTTTTCCCTTAGCCTAGGTCTTTTAATAGTTTGTATTTATTGCTGAAGTATGAAATCTTTATTTATATCCAGGTCATGAGTGTAGAGTTGCCCCTCTGTCCACTTGTACATCATACAATGTATATCTATATAACAATGCAACTTCATTAGTTCATATATCTTTGGTAGAACAGAACAGTTAGACGACAATTGGGTCACCATTACCTACACTTAAGCAACTATGGTCAAGTTTTGTGTGTTAGGTCCATTCCATGGGTACTAAAGCATACATGTAATATAAACGTATGATACCAATTTCAGTGCGCACGACACGTGTAATTCATGTATAGCAATTGCATTTCATGCATATATCTTGGGTACACTGTAGTCCTAACAACAATTGGCATGATAGCAGAGCAGCATTTGTACGTGTTATATGACACATTTTGTAGGTATTTTTTTTTCCTTTTTTGTTTGTGGTATAAAAATAGATTATGATTGTCTAAAAATATTCGGAACATACATGTATTACATACAAAAAAAATCACAAAGAACCAAAGTGTAGATGAATAGTTATTCCTGCTGATCTTCTTGTACCATATACACTACAGTTGAATATTTAATAGTTTTGAATGGGATACCAAAAATGCTACTTAAGTACAAAAGCCTAAACAGTTAAACAGGGAACTGAAAATTTGTTCAATACATTGAAGTCTGTGTGAAACCTGTCATAATACTAATTTAGTAATTATCAATTTGCACTGTATATAAATTATATGTAATGTATATATCATATATTAGAGAATTTTGAAGACTTAAGTACAGTATAGTGATGTTTTACTTCCTTTAATTTACATTATGTTCATTATTGTGTTTCATAGGATATTGAAAGATTATCAAAAGTTGGACTATGCACATCATCCAAATCCATTTACAACAAACTGTCATCCTGGGATAACTTTCTAGATTCTGAGGTTCTTGAAATTAAACAGAAGTGGAGTGAAGGTGAAAATCTCAAATACCAATTAATTGGTGACAACTGGGACAAGAATATTATTCCAACATATCGCACCACTCAGAACAGAACTATTTCACTGCACCTTTTTAATGTGATAGCAGTTATTGACAGAATAATCCCAGACATAACAAGTGGAACTGATGACCTGACCGAATTTTCTACTGTCAACTTTATACCTTCAACAGATGAACAAGTATTACTGGTGGAAGAGCTGTCATTTATTGTAGCAACTGCAGTTATCGAAAATCTGGAACAGATGCAGGAAGTTTTTGGACGCATTTATCCTACACATTTAAAACACAAGTACAGTGATTATGCTGGAATTAAAACAAATCAGGTAAATTTGATTATTACTGAAGAACTGATATTTTAAATCACTATTTGTTTGGTTGATTGAAAAGGGAATAATGTCACTTTTAGTCATTTTCAGCTATATGTTGAAGCATTTTCTTTTATGGAGAAAGCACAAGTTTTTTGAGACAATCATGACCTTCTCAAAGTAACTGGTAAAATTTGAGTGCACCTGGCATCATATTTGGTATCACTAAAGTCAGACAAGAACTTGCATCTCGAAGAAGAGAGGCTACAGTGATCTGTACAGAAAGATGTGTACTCTCTTCGACATGTCACAGCCCTATGTTCAGAAAGTGTTTTATGATCCCAGACCTTTACCTGTTTTCATGAATTTTCCACAGTTCAAGGCCATAACGAAGTTACAATAATATACTCCAGTAAATTTACTGCAGCATAAACTTAATTTTTGCATAAAACAATTGAACATTTTGTATTTTCAGTACCCAGTCGGGTTGTTTGATTGCAACGAAAACAAAACACAAGAGGTCATCAGGTTATTGAAAGATCTTACCCAGAAGTATGTCCCAGTAAAAGATGGTGAAATTGTGGAAGAAGTATTTTTTGGAGGTAAGTGACACTGCTTAGCCTAACCATTGTACGTAACTGTTTAAAAGCTGCGGGTATTTTTTTTTGTTGTTGTTACAATTTATGAAAAAGCCTTTTTTGCTAGGCATCTTTGAAGACACATTTCTCCTGAATATGCATCATTTCTGACTGCAAAATCTGAGCCCTCGGTTGAACTGTCCTAACATGACTGATTATTATATTCTTCAATATATCTCAAAACAGGTATCGAAATAGGGCTACAATTGCTGTTCTTCTTCTTGCTATTACTCTGTTGACTTTAAAACACTTCTCTTGATGACAAAATCCAACATTACAAGACTTCGTAATTGTGGAGTGTAAGTCAAGGTTTCCATAGTTAAGTGATTTTAATCAGACTGTAAAACTGTATAGCTAATTTGAACTAAATGTGACAGGGATGATCCTTGGATGGTCCTCTTTCAAAAACTGTATATGATGACCCTAACCCCTAACTAAGATGGCCGCTGTTATTAACAATTGAAAGTAGGACAAAAATTCATTTAAAAATGTTCTCTAAAACTGCTTGGCCAATTCGAACCAAAGATGATAGGATGATCCTTACATGTCCTTAGATGGTTCTCTTTCAAAACTTTATCCGATGTCCCTGCCCGCTGCTACTAAAAATAGAAAATATGACAAAAAAATCCAAGACGACCATCAGCGGGATACATAGCTTAAAGTAGGACCCTATTAATCAAATATCTTATTCTAGCGTAAACAAATGAGCCAGATGGAATCAAACATAGCAGAAATGTTCTTTTGAAGGTCGGATGCATAGTTTAACATATGACCTTATGAAGGAGAGGAAAAATTTCTGAAGTAGTAGCATTATTTTCAACTTCTAAAAACTGGGCCATTTTATGATCAGGTAAGCGATACAGGCTCAGGTGAGCCTCTAGTATTTATATCTTTTCAGGAGATAGATTAACTGATGAACGTATTCAGGGTACGCAAAAAGCCATGTCAAATGCTGGAACGGCACAACAAAGACTTGAAGGCTTCAATTCAAAGATTAAAGATTGGCATCGCATGATGAACTTTATGGAGGTACATAAAATATGCTTCTTCCATTTCAACCCCCCCAAAAAAAACCAACAAACAAACATCACACACAAAAAATGTAACCAACAGATTATGACTTCCAAATTAATATTAAAAGGGCTATTTTTAAATTAAGTTCTCAGAAAGCAAAGTATAATGTTAATCTTTCAAGGGTCACACTGTTTATATAAAAACATAAATAACGTTTTAAAAAATAACGATTGTGTTTTTTAGACCGCAATATATTTATTCTTTGATTTTCATCCCTGCCTACCCCTATTTTTTCATTTTTTTTTTTTTTTTTTTTAATTTAATTTTTTTTGTTTTGAAAAGTCCACATGAAAATGTGCCTATTTTTCTCCATTTTAAAGGCATTTTCCACCAAAACAGACAAAAAATAAAAAAATAAAATTCACCCACCCGCCCCTTTTTCAGGAAAAATTTGGACGAAAATCTACTAATTAATTTATTGTGGCCTTATGGAAATTTTTTTAGAAATTACATTAATACTTAATGTTCAGTATTTTTATAAGACAGTTTTGAATTACTAATACTAAGGGACACATTTTGTTATACTACAGGTAACAAAGGTTTTTAATGCTATGATTTGACTTAGTAAAATTTGTTTTAATTTATTTTTTTGTGTTCTCTATCTTGGCCTAGAAAAGTCTTTACAAATAAGATGTAAAACGCCATAGTTCTACTTTTTAGTCTGTTATGTTACTACATTGTACATGTGTGACAAATAAACTATTAGATGAAATTGCCCTAACACCATTTTTAAGTGACTGATTAGGATGAGTTGTATTTCTGATTTTTTCTTTTTTCTTTTTTTTTTTGTTGTTGTTATAATCTGACAAAGACACTTATGATTTGCTGCAAAGTTTTATGAAACTCTTTGCCTAAAATCTTTCTACCCTCATTTTATGTCTTGTCATATTAAACATAGCCATTGGGAAGGGCAGAGACAATAGGCCATATATGTATAATGTCGCCCATACACCAGTCTGATTAAAATCACACCTATATCACTTACCCCCATTTATTGATATGTTGTGGAGTGACATGAGATATCAAAATTACAGCAAATGGGAGGTGTGATTTAATCGGACTATCCATTCCCAAACCTGAATAGTCCATTGCGTTTTGAAATATTTACACAAAATTTATTGAAGTGGCCTACATAGCTCATGATAGCAGGCCAAATTAGCTGTCCAGTATAAATTTTGGTCTTCCCAGTTACCATGATTAAATCGTGCAATACAGGATTTGTTATGCAATATAAACTGGTGCCACATATTCTGAATTTTCTGTTTTTCTTACAGGCAATATGCAAGTTGACATACAGTACTTCATCACAGACAGAGGAACGGCATTTTATTTCAGAAACTTTTTAAATGCTAGAAATGTAAAACAAAGTGTTAAAAATTCTTTCAGGGCATAAAAAATGCTATATTATACCATATTTGATGATCTCTGTTGCATTTTATTCTTAAAGGAATTTGACAAGTGTGAATATGACTCGTATATTGATTTTCCAAACGGTTTTCAAGAACAAAGTGATGAGCAAAAAATATTTTGGATGAACAAAATATGCCAGAAAGTAGTTAAAAGACGTTTTTTTGACAACAATGAAGACATTTTTAATGATATTAGAGAAGTTCTGGAGAATCCAGATCATCCAGAAAACTACTGGGTTGCAACTGTTGAGGATGGCCGTTTTAAATGTCATTACTGTGACAAATCGTATGCTTTTGTTGGGAGTTTGAAAACACATGAATCAATAAAACACCAACATGTAGTGGTTACTGACAAGAAAAAGTCGAAATCCTCTTCAGACCATCCAGTAGATGAACTGCTGAGCTATGTTATACTAATGTTCAAATTGACAGCATTACTGAAAAATCTGGACACTTCAATTGACATGGCAGATGGTGCCAGATCAGTACGTTCGTCTAAATATGAGATGCCAATATTTAACAAAACAAACAAACTTAAGTATGTCATAGGATGTGTTCACCTTATTTATCTAAGTGAAAATACCCTATCAGTCCAACAAAGAGAATGACTAATTGCCAATCGAACTGTGAACATTCAAGGTGGGGGAAAATAGCAACATCGCGTTAGATGAGTATCTTGAAATGCTGACAGGGATAGTAAAGACATTGTGTCCGGTCATCAGACAAAGGAGAGCATTATAGCTCACTCGAAGCAGTTTCCACATCTAATAAATTATGTAAAACACTTTGACATTATTTCTGAAATAAAAGGTCGTAAAGGATTCCACAAACTGCCAGGTTACAAAGTAGATGTAGCTAAAGTTGCAAAGGAACTTCTGGATATTAAGGGTTTAGACTTTCAATCTAACAGAAAGTTCAACTGTCGAGACCTTTGTGTAGACAAAGACCTTACAAAAATTCAATCAAAGGATTATCAGCAATGATCCACAAACACAAGCCGTCAACATCATTCAGTCGTTTACGGAATAAAACATATTGATACGATTCAGCTGTGATATTTTGTTCTAGTTACTTGGCCAATTTTGCGATAATACCTCTTCTAAATAGAAAGGAATGTTTCGAACTATGAATATATAAATGCTTCTATTTTGGACATCTATATCAAATATCAACAGGATACATGTATAATTAAAACTGGTGTATATTGTTAATGCAGGCTTTCAAGCAACATTTTGTGAAAAATAAGGGCCTTTTTTAGGGCAAAAATTCTCAAAAATAAGGGCTATTTTTAGGAATTTTTAGAGCTATTTTGACAAAAATAAGGGCTTAAATTTACCAATCAATATAAAAAAAAACAATCTGTACTCACCTCCAGGGAGAACATAAATACAAAAGCCTTATTACAAACCCAGAAGATTATGCCAGTGGTCATCAACAGTGATATTCAACATTTCAATACAATGATTTATTTAATTCTAACATTTATCGAAAAATTTCAAAATTTGAAAAATTAGGAATTTCACCAAAAAATAAGGGCTTTTTAAAGATTTTGAAGCTTTTATTAGGAAAATTAGGGCTGCTATGAAAAAATAGGGAAAATTAGGAAAATAAGGGTCCGCTTGAAAGCCTGTCAATAAATATGACACCAATTTCAGTGCGCACGACACGTGTTTCTGGAATAACCTTCATCAGGTACGCTCAAGACCAATGTTATGGAGCTGATTTGATATAGAATTCAGTGAATGCCTTTTCATGCACTTTCACAGAAAGGTCATGCTTTGTTACCCAGTTTCCAAAATAATTTTCAACCTAAATTCTCAATGTCATGTTTTCCTACCATTTTAATTCCATTTTTTAAATATTGTTGAAGTTGTAATCTGTTGATTCTTGTCATTTTCTCATTAACCATATTATTCTGCAATATTTTATGCTGACTGGTCACAACTTTGTAACGTTATACACACTTCCCCATTTTTGTTGTGGAATTTAATACAAATATTGACCGGTGTTTTAAGGTGTAGTCCATTTGGGATCGATCAGAATCATTTAAGATTATCTAGATATGTATAGTATTATTACAGTGAAACCTGTCTTGAGAGATCAGTCTATGAGCCACTTGTCTGTTTTTAAGGCTATGTATGGAAAAATCAATCAGCATTGGGCTTAAAGCCACTCTAAGGAATTTTTCATCTGTTTTGTGGTAACCAATTTTATTATAGTATGTTTCGCCTAACGGAGTCTGTCACATTTTTGTAATTCTCTTCAAAATGAAAAATAAATACAGAAAAGGTACCGACAATGTGATTAAACTATTATTCAGTTGAATCTAATGGCAGAATTATGCAAGCATTTGCCGTCTGATCTGTGCTCATGTGGAATGTGACATTTTTGGTGTAACGGTAAAGTTTCTATAAGTAACAAAAAAGGAGTTGACCATGTTAGCTGGTAAAAAATTCTGCTGTATTATATTAATACGAGTGTTTCAAAAGCAAACATGTCCAGCATGATTGGAAAGGACAAAAAAAACCTATTTTCCACATTTACATTTGTATGCAGCAAAAACGGTGAATAATAAGAAAATTCCAAAATATACAAAAATTGCCAGAATATTAATCAAATCAAATTATACATACATTAGACCATTATATATCTTCGTGCGTTTTTCAAAATTACTGAAATGTGAGAGACTCAGTTTGGTGAAACGTACTTTAGCTGATGAAGCTATAGTACCCGCCACCAAGGAACTTGTAAACTTTACTTAAACTTGGCATGAACGTGCACTTTGGATGTGAATAGACTACAATTATCTGTACAGACAGATGTGACCAACTACCTGGGCCACTGAGACTTCCTAATTCAATGAGCTGACATAATGCAAAAATTAACTAGAGCTGTCTGCAAGGCGGGACCAATACCCCCTGCACCCCCACTTTGTTTTCCGTACCACATCATCTCATCAAAAATTCTGAGATAGACAGGGCTTTGTACATTCAGATATGGGGTATGTGAAATGAACTAAGTTTGTGGCCTTGACCTTGCAGAAAAACAACCTTATTTGTGAACACAGGTGGTGGGCAACAAGAATACCAAGTATCACTAAAATTGTCTACCAAGTGGGACTAATACCCCCACATATGTACTAAATTTTTCCAACCATTGAAAACATTATGGCCCGTTTTAACCTTGATCTTTAAGATATGACCTTGATTCAAAGTAATGACATATGCTGGAGTCAAGTTCGGTAATTGTGTGAAGTTTGATTCAAACACACGCAGGCATTACAAAACTGTGACCCATATATGATTTTCATCTATCTACTTGCT
>JAOXYI010672963.1:0-14882 GCA_028566495.1 Lithophaga antillarum
TGTTATAAATATAAATTTTAAAAAAAGATATTTACAAAATAAATAAGGTGGCGCTTAACTTTTGTCGGAGTGTATAGTTCAAACCTTGCAAGTTTGATGTTTAAGAAGAATGTGGTGTTGCAACCAAATGGATCTTTCCGCCGTCTGTAAGATGTCTTAACTTGTCACATGCATGCATGCATTATATGCTGTGAAATATTTCTTTTAAAAAATTTCAAACATACTGAAATTAAATATCAGACTTAGATTGTATTGGATTGTTGGGGTTTATCGTTACTTTCAGTAAACGTACTGAGGAGGAAAGTCCGAATCGTTATCCAGCTGACCGTTGAAATCCCTGACCTTGGATAGGTGTCTGAAAACCTTAACATATGAAGCGGGACGAGTGGGGCTCGAACCCACGACAGCAGTGTTAGGCTAGTGGTCATGTGTTAGCTACATGTATCTAAATCATTCGGCCATTCAGGCTCCTACTTAGGTTTAGAAGGAAAATTTACTTGAATATATGAGAACTACATATTGATTAGAAAAATCTCATTGGATTAGAAAACTGAAACGTAATCATAATTTCAGCATTAAAGACTTTCTTTTCTATGAGAAATATGATGAATCACTTTGTTTAATTTACAAATTAATTGATCAAAATCTATGTAATACATGTTTTTTAAAGATAATAAGCGTGATGATTTACCACAGTAGAGTTTTGTTTAGTAAAATTCAGGCTTCTATCATTCCATCAAGAATAACATTATTATTCGATATGATCTGAGAAAGATAACACAAAGATTTGGTCGATACCCAAACTTTCAAAAATATTTATATATCATAGTACCAAAGATAATCCAAGATTGTCTGAAGTGTTGCCCGCTGAACGTATAATTAGACTCCGGCTGAACACTGTCGTTCATGTACCTGATATTTACAAAATTCAGGATCGCGGTCAACTTTGTTATTTATGAATACCAGAAAATATTACATTTTGAACAGAGTCATTTTGACTGATTGACGTTTGGTGGCATCAAATAGTCCAACCCCGCGATTTTGAACAAATTGCCTGCACTTAGCCAATATGAATAGGAAAACAGTCAAGTTACACTTGACTAAAGTACATTCACCGGAATGAGTATCTCACGTTTCATTCATGTTGAAAAAAATTTGAAGAGTAAATGATATAAATTCTTGAAAACATTATTGTGAGAACATTACGACAACTTTTGTACATTTTGGATTTTTCACAATATTTCCCCTTTTTCTCCACTCATGGGGAAAACGGAGGAATTTTAGCTTTCCCCATTGTAACTGATTTTAATCGTGGAGGAAAAAGTTTTCAAAAATTAATCACATCTATTATTTTATTTTATTTTCAAATACTAATATTAATATAATACAAAAGAATTTTTTGTTTGCAATCATGAAAAATTGGATATTTCATGCTTACTGAAAACTTTAATTTTACCCTCAAAAAGTCAAATTCCACATGAGCACAGGCTACATGGCAAAAGCAATTACATTTCTGTGGTGGAATCAAGTTGCCGTAGACATATTATAATAGCTACTATAATACGAGGCATACAAAAATTATCATGTTGTACATTTCTTATCAAGTGTCGCCTAAATTAACTTGTTCAAAATTATTATTTCAAATATTTTGATGCTACTTTGTTTACATACTGACTAAAACACTTTTTGGCTAATATTTTATGTGCCACTCTTTCTGTTTAATCAGGGGAAGTAACATTTCTATTATATTCAAAATTTTATTATTGATCACTGAGTAAAGTTCGAAATGCGGTAAATTTCAAGTCTTTGGGTACAAGCACTTTGGTTGCTAATTTCTCCTATTTACCGTAATGACATACAGTTTTGAATAAGCATTTTGTAAAGTATGATTTCTATTAACTATTCATTCATTTTAAATATCACTTAAAGCCAGATTTTGTATGAAATCTACGAAATCCTTTTGTCACAAGTGCTTGTACTTTGACTTCGTAAGCTGCTATTACATCAATTGTTCACTTCCGGTTAACGGTACTATATTGTTTTAGCTATTTTGGGAAATATTTTTGAAATTAGCGTGAATATACTGTAACTGCTGGCCTTCCTTTCTTAGAATTTGTAGAAAATTTAATGATTAAAGCGATAAATTTATAATTTCCATGACATTCCTTGGGAACTTATTGTTAGCGTATTTTTGATGCCGTTCCCTAGCAACCAGTGATACGGTTTCACAAAATATTTTTGTCATTCTTAGTTACAAGTACTTTGCATTGAAAGTAAAGGCAAATTTTTGCAACTTTTTTGTGTTATGAACTATTTTTGATGCCGTGAGTCAGGCTTTTTCTCATAGTTATTTGATTCTCAATGTTCTGTGAGTCTGTGAGCCGCGCAGTGGTTTTCAGGAGAGTATAAATAGTGGGTTCCGACAGCAATGGAGGCATATCGTATCTGACTGCCAAAGAGAACGGTTCTTAGAAACACACCTTTTTCAGCCAAGTAATTTAGGTACAATATGCATTTCGATACGGAAATAACTTAAATTTAACTCCCTTGATTTTTTGGTATAATTTAAAGTACTTTTAACTAACTTACCATACTAGTCAAAGACTTCCAGGAATTTTTTTAGGAATTTATACTTTACCACTTCAAAGAGGAAGCCGCCATTATGTATCCAATGTAAACAGACCATTGAACGAACTTTTAGGTTAAAGAAATGGATTTATTTTAACTAGAATTTGAAGAATTTGATACGATATCCCACCACACTGACCACCTTATATAGCGCCAGTTTTTAGTAAATAGGCTATTTCTTGTAAGATTCTACAGCACATTGTTGTTTTGTACTTGTTTGGACTGAAGGGTAAATTTTTCCGGAAGGCCAGCATCTTATGTTATTGTTTTGCTAATACCGTTGTTGAATTATGTTTATGAAATACTACTGTATAGAAATGATCACAATATAATACGAATGAAAAAAATAAATTGTAGACTTAAGTTTAGCACTTGGTCGTTTATACTCCACCGTTATACCAGCTACGGAACTAGAGGACTACACTACAGATTAATATACTAGCCAAATAAGCGTTTACAACCAACCACCCACTCGTCCGTCTGTAATTATTATACCTAGGCAGTGAAATTAAGAAAAAGAAGGTTTAATTTTTTATTACATTATCAACAATATTTAAGAAGAAATGTCATATACATCTGAGCACTACATAAAAAATTACATTGTGTATAGAATCTTTTGGAACTGAATAAATTAGATGTTATAAATGATGCCGGTCATCTACTGAAACAAAGCACTAGACTCCGTTTACAAAAGTTATACAACTGACATGAAACTCAGTATTAAAGTCACTCATGACTAAGCACTGGGGACCTTGTCTAGAGGGTAGATGGTTGGAGGTGAATAAACGTTTAAACGCTCATTAGCTGGCTGGCTGGAAAAGTTGACCTTGGAGCTGTCTGGCGTGCTTGCGCTGGGCTCTTTGTAGCTTCTCTTCTGACACCATCTTGCACTAAATTGGAAGTAATTTGGCTTCTTTCAACAGCTGTCCAAAAAAATGTAAATATTATAATGGTCTTTGTAAAAATTAACATTTTATACTTGTAATATTTTATTGTTTGAATGGATTTTGCATGTTATATTTTAATAACGGTATGGGAAAAGTTTATTTTCAATTCTGAAAGTTATATTTGAATAAATTTTTATTATTTTAGTGAACTTACATATTTTATGTTTTGTTTTTATTCAAAAGAAGGTAAATATTATTACGGTCTTTGTAAACATTAACATTTTATACTCGTTATATTCATTGTTTAATTGGATTTTACTCTTATGTTACAGTATCGGTACAGACACTTCTTTTCAAAACATTTTATACCCTTTCAGAACACTAAATTTGGATGAATATAGCTAACTTTAGTGAACTTATATTGTAATGCCGCTAACCTTTGTTGTTGTTTATTAACCCCCCTTTTTTATTTGTTGTTCTATGGTGATCTGTGGAATTGTTGTTCATTGTGAACCATGGATATGGAGATGTTTTTACATAAATTTATTTAAGGTAAATGTTGCTTGAAATATATGGATGCAAGTGAGCATAACATGGGAAATGTGCATCAGATTATGTGGCAACATATTTTCGGTATTTTATTTTGTTTGAACAACTGGTCGTTATGTTTTATGAAGTAAATTATAATCCAGAGAACGGGTGTTTATTGTTTTATGTGTTTCAATGATAAAATGTATGATAAAGCTGTCCGTTTACCATGGTGACACACAGTGACGGTTTGTCACCGGCCTGGTGATTCCTGTTTGTAGAGGTCGTATGTTGTTTGATATGTATGAATTATACCTTACGTGTTCCGAGTACGTTACTTTTATTGGATTCCTAGTAGAACTGTCCCTTAAACGTTGTCACTTTTATTGAAAGTTCATAGAAATGGTTTAAGGAAGCTGATCATAAATGTTTGTTGATAAAAATGTGGAACTCAAAGTTGATGAAACGGAAATCCCCTTTTCCAGACTAGATTGGTTAGTCGTTGTAAAAGGATTTTCCATTGGATCTCTTGATGTGCCATGGAAACGGATCGCGAATCTATGAAGCCATCTGATTGGTTGGAACTGGTATATATGTTCCGGACCATATGAGTATTTAGACCGTACACTTAAGGTCCGGACCATATGGGTATATACGCATACGGTCCAACCGTACGCGTATGGTCCGGACCGTACAAATATTATATACAATTCATACAGAGTCAGTGACGATCGTCAGGGATAGTGATTATTTTGCTTACCCAAATAAAAAGTTGACCTATCCGGAGATCTTTTATCAGTGACTCTTTTTATGTTTCTACTTTACTAGGATGAAGCTTATTACTCCGGTAATGGGGATGCCAGCTTAATATTTGGAGTATAGCTGTGGTGTCGGTGATCCTTTAATTGAGCAAAATCTGAGTCCGTATTTTGGCTTTCAAAGCATTAATATTCCGGCGACGGATCAGGGTTTTCCTTAACAGCCGGGAGCCCGGCGAATTGCCCGCCTACTAGCATAAAATTCCCGGCTATTCCACTGCCAAGCAAGCGTCACCCTCACAAAAAAATAATTATTAATGACACGTCTCAATATTACTTTCTTTTTCATGAATCTGCGAATCCTGTATTGGTATGACAATGAAATCGAAACTAGCTTAAGTTACGAGTGAATGTCGTTCTTCGCAGGTAGCATCTGTATCATTTAAGCGCTTGCGTGAAACACACAATACGAGTAAAGCATTCAAGTATCAAAAGACTCCATTTTTTGACAGAAAAACGAAAGTTGTCAGCCCAGGGCACGTTAGGTGCCTGGGTAAAAATAAAAAGAAAGGTACTTATATAGAAATGAATTAATTGTCATGAATTTTCGACCCGATCAATTTTCATACTGGTTTTCAAAGAAAACTGTGTTGATTTAACATGCGGCATTCAGATGAACTTTTAAATCCCTTTCAATCAAGGAGGTTCGATAACTTCATACCAACTACCGACAAGTTATTTTTCCTGACATATAATATGCATCAGAAAAATACATTTGTAAATACTTTGCAATGTGTATAAGAAATTAAGATACATATGGCATTATTTCTTTTTAATAGATGAACAGAATGCCCCCATGGCATTGGCCAATCCCCTCTTCACAAACTTTCAATGTTCTATTAATTAAAACTTTGTTGGATACGTACGATTTTATCTTTATACTTGGGTAAGTAGAACAATACTTGATCACTGGTGCAGGTTAAAAGCTTATATATATTTCGTTTTCTGAAACTGAATTTGACTCCAGTAATTATGTTTTTGTACTGGTACTAGAGGGACAAAGGTTCCCTGCGGTAGCAAACAGCCAAGGGAAACTTGTACAATTTTAAATAGTATTTGCAATTAATATCTTAAAATAGATCCTATCGTAACTCAGCTCCTTGATGGTTTTGTATTTGTAGGTGAAGTATCATCCAACTGTATACCAAGAGTAAAAATGTTAATAGATTACAAGTAAATTGTAATAGTATGCTTCCCGTTGATCTTGCATTATGCAGTTTTTTCTTGCCCATCTGTTACCAGGCAAGAGCAAGAGGGAGCAAGCTACATTTAGCATACAACTTACTTGCAATCCATTACCGGTATAAAAATGTAAACAAACTCTAAAAAGGAATCAAGTCCGATTTCAGACAGCTCTCAATATGTAGATAGAAATTTTGTTCGTGAAAATATTAAGTGGATCAATTTATGATTGCAATGTTTTCACAAACAAAAACACAGAATTCACATATGCTTAGAAATAACATATGACACATATGTACAACATTTACAACATAATAACATTTTTCAACATATATTGGAAAAACCTACTCAACCTCCTTTTTTTCTCAATGCTATTTTTTTTTTAATGTTTGTCATTATCTGGTAGTCCTATTTGTCCAGGCTAGTAAAATTAGCCTTGGGCTACTAATGGAATTTTCTTGTAGAAGCCTGTATATTCTTTATAAAAATTCTCAAAACAGACAATTGGGCTTGCATGTAAGGAAAAACATTTTGTTAAATTGTTTAAATTCAAATTTACTAATTATTTTGTAAAACTAGATATAAATGATAATATTTTTTAAACTATAATTTAGGATTTTGATATATTCATGATACCATGTTAGTCATATTCTGTTCAGTGAGATATTACTTGCATTTCACAGTTACTAATGGTTGTGAATTATAACTGTAGAGGACGAGCCTGAAACAGCCTCAGGTAGTGAACTAGAAGTAAATCATAAAGCCACATCACCAATTAAAAGTCCAACTGTCATTACATCATCTGGAGAGGACATGCACATAGAAGGTAAATTGCGAATTATGAAGATAGGAAATTTCTTTTCGTCTATTCTAATTGTCCTGAATAATGGTTACAACTTTTCCCTCGGTATCTTCAATATTTTCTTTCTTTAGCCATTATATAATTAAATATGGTATAGAATCTTTTGAAAAAATGCTATTCTTAAAAATATGTATTATGACATATAGGACTTAGGATATATCTTGGTGTAAAGTATATCTTATAATTTGGTAGGAAACAGTACCCTTTTTACCTCTAATAGCAAACCATTTCCAGGATAGCTTTGAGAAAGAACAAATAGAAGCTAAATGGGCCAAGTTTAAGTATGACCTGCATAGCTGGATACAACTGTTGCCAATAGAAATGGGTTCTGCGTGTAGTGCAACAGAATGGTGTTTAAAGAAGATACAGCAAATATCTTTCTATCCAGCTCTCAGTTTCATCACTGAAGTGTTCTTTGCTACTCCTGTCTCCAATGCCTCGCCTGAACGTGGGGCAAGTGCCCTAAAACGGATAAAAACCAGACCTAGATCCTCATTAAAGTCTGATATGTTGCAGGCTTTATTGCAGACTTCTGTTAATGATCCAGACCTCAATCTTTCTCCAGAGGAGAGTACAGCCTTAATAAAAAAAAGGCTGCAAACACATGGGTTAATGCTAAAAACAGGATAAAACTGCCAAAACATGAACTCTTAAAACACAAACTGAAATAAAATTCTGATGCCGATGTTATTATGGTTGATACAAATGTACAAACTGAAACTGCAGATGAGGTTGAAGTCATGCGGGTTGAAGTAAGAGCAGCTGTGAAGGCATTAGCTTTAGACATTTTGGAAGCTGAAAGAATTTGATAGTGAAATTGAGGACTCTGACAAAGAAATTGAATATAAATATGACAGAGTTCAAGTGACTCACTCTTAATTAAAAAATATCAATAAATCTCCATTCAATTTTTCATTTTTTAATCACGTTCGTGAATAGTCTTTTCAATAACAAATTTCTTATCATTGTTTCACCTGATAAGTTTGAATCAATTCATTTTTAAAAAATTATTGTATGCGGAGACAAACTTTCACGTTTTCGAATTTCTCTTGAAAGTAAATGGCATGTCAATTAGTTAGTTTACTGTATCTGATCCTTTAGGTAAATATTTCGATTATTTTATTTTTGTTCCTGATTTTGTTATTCTGGAGTTTCCTATGAAAGACGATTCATAACAATATAAAAAAAAACAGATAAACATAAGAGATTCACAATTAGGAATTCCTATGATCAGTCGATACAAAATTCTGCCAAAACAAACAAAAATGTTGTCCGGCAAGAAATTTAAGGCCTTAAGCATGTCTCGACAAGTCCAAGAGCAATGATTCTTATATTACTGATGACTGAAGAAAGCCTCAACCTCTCAGCCACCCAGGCTCCCGACATTACAGGATTACAGTAACTGAAATCTAAACCTAAAATATCACAGGAACGTTCGATAAGGGACGCAAGTTTTTCTTTAATTAAATTTTTGGAAGTATGATACAGCTCTTAACAGAAAAGTCTTTGCAGTGTTAGGGGTTTTTTTTTATTGCCGGCGATTAAGTTACTTGGTAGTAGAATATTCTTAAGTAAATAACAGTTTAACAAAAATGTTAGTTACAAAGAAATATTCACATTTGGAAACAATTTTTTCTGCTTAAGTAGCAAACCTTCTTCATACGGCCGTTGAAAGGGTTTTTTGTTTTATAGCTATTTACTTCATACTAAGGCATTCATTTTTTATCGTCAAAGATCATTGTTTTCATTCGATTTTGAAAAAAAAAGAACTTTGATATATTCAGTCGAAACAGAGAATAAATTTTTCAGTCTAATTGTGGAAGACAAATGAGAATACATATATAATACACTGAAACATCATTGATTATTTAATTGATTCATTATTTGGTGTTTAACACTACCTTTGTCAATATTCCTGCTATATCCTGACGAAAACAGCATATTTTCTATGATTGAATCCAAACCTATAAAACCTTAATAAAAGAAAATTTTGATTTACTCGTTTCAAAAGAGACGTTTGTATAGATTTTATATTACAATTAAACAGAAAGAAAAGGTATCGTTTATTTCAAGTTCAGATTTCTGTGATGTAAAATATCTTTAACTCGTGTAGTTACATACAGGTTATACTTTATTATTTGACTTTCGATCGTTCTTTCCCATAATATTCAGTTCAAAAATACAAACACTTGAAACGAAATACTAGCAGCTTCCCATTTTTAGCTGAATCAGACATCTGTATCAAAATCGCTACATTAAATGTAATTTGTTTTACTTGTGAGCAGAAAATAAATTTTAGTATATACAGCAGCATATTTTAGCTCTCTTGTACTTATCTGCAGAGGTCGAAATGACCTCAAAATCAGCAAATTGGCAACAATGTTAAAAAAAGAGCAAAAGCAACGATGTTTGATTTAGCATTTATGTTCCATATTTATATTAAACCACAGCAATCTGCTGAAAATAGTAAAATATAACTTTTTCCACAAAATGTTGATTGTAATTTTGTATTTGAAATTCCTAAAAATCTATTGTTAAAATCTCGAAAATAATGCCTATTTGCTGTTTGCACGTTCGATGTGAGATAATTTTTCAGACATTTTATTAAAAGCAAAGGGATTAAGTTTTGCAAAGCAAAACATGTCCCCATCGGTTCTGACAATGTTCTGAAAAGGCAGAAGTCTGTGCATAAGTTGTCAGTCAAATATGAAAATGGTCCACGACTTACAGTTCCACTACCATGTCTACAGGAATGTCAAAACATAAAAATGGCTGCTGATAGGTCACCAAAAATATTGGATGTACATCTTGCTCTTATTGTCCACTACCTAACTACAAAGTATGAAAATAACATCTGAAACCATCTTTGAGCTGTAGGTGGTAACGACAAAAAATGTCGTGAAAATATCATAAAATGGCCTACATTCTGTCATTTTTTATTTTTATGCAAAAATTTTTGACGTGCATCATGCTGTTATTGTCCACTACCTAACTATAAAATAGGAAAGTAATATCCGAAACCCTTTTTAAGCTATAGGTGGCAACGCCAAAAAATATCATAAAAATATCATAAAAATGGCCACCGTTCCGCCATCTTTGATTTTTCAAAAATATATTTCACGTCATCATGCTGTCATTGTCCACTAATTAACTCCGAAATACGAAAGGTATATCTAAAACCATCTTTGTACTAGAGGTGGTAACGTCTTACAGGGACAGACTGAGAGACAGAGCGACAGCCAGACAAACGGAGAGCAATCCTATAGCCCCCTGCGGGAACCGTGGGTTGCCGTAGGGACTAATTAGGTAAAACTAACTATTTATCTTCAGTTTCAACAGAAATTGTATTTTTATCTGCTGAATTGAAGTATATTAAACTCAATAAAAAACACTATCAAAACATACTGTTTTATACGTTAATTCCATGTTATACATGAAAA
Source organism: Lithophaga antillarum (assembly GCA_028566495.1). NCBI lineage: Eukaryota > Metazoa > Mollusca > Bivalvia > Mytilida > Mytilidae > Lithophaga > Lithophaga antillarum. Next base: position 10,346 of record JAOXYI010672963.1, read on the forward strand.
ATGTACCTATTGATACATCGTAAAATACTACAGTAAAATTTTGTTATGCGTTTAGTCAACCAAATCCCTTGGCACCCTCAGTGAAAAGCCAATCTTTTCAAGTGCAAACTATGATGAAAAAGTTTAAACTTCTATCTGATTGTTTTCTTGAAACTTGAAAAGAGAAAGTTTTTAGCCGATAATTCTATAATCAAGCTTACAAAATGACCTTTCTTACTAATACTGGACGTATTGTGCTATAGGCATACTTAAGCTGGACTGGAATTTCAGCAAGAGGAGTTGCTAGGCATTTCAACTGTCACCTCGTCATCATGCTCCGTCTTCACCAAAGGTTTTTAGCAACCAACAATATAGTTGATCGGCCCCCGAGACTTCACGTGACATTTGTGCAACCGTTCAAAACCTCTTCCTCTACACCAAAGGACACATCTGGACACCATAACCCGAGGATCAGTGCACAAATGGGTAAGACGCTGTATGCCAGAGGACCTTTCCGTGGTTTTGTGGTCACACCACGTCGTCGACGCCAGCGTTTGTAGTGGTCTACGGCACATTAACCCTGAAGTAGTCAAAGATGACAAGGAATCCTTTTTTCTGACGAATCTCGTACTGCGTTTCTCGTGCATTGAACCAGGTTATGGAGGCGTAGAGGTGAACGATTTATGCGTTAATCGTTGGGGTTGCGGCAGCGTTATGGTGTGGGTTTATCCTTCCGGTAAAAGTCGTAGATTCACTTCTGGGGTTGTTAAACGCAGAGATGTATAGAGATGAAAATCTTGATTGCTCATATCGAGACAAATGATTGTTTCGTGCTCATCCGGATTTACAGATCTTTCAAAAAGACAACGCTTGTCCAGAAACTGCAAGGATATTAGTGGACTTCTTAAACGAGCAAAACATCCGTTGCATACAGTGGTCATCCCTCCCTTATTGGAACATGTCTGAGTTGGGATTGGTAGGAGGGTTGAAAGCGGGCAGCGAAACCAATGAAAGTCTCGCAACTACATCATGCTTTGACGGAAATGTGGAACAACATATCACACGCAGTTATTCAAACATTATCAATTCCATGAATTGTCGTTGTGTCTCCTCCACTGAAGCAAGAGGTGGACACACACAAGATTCAAGTGTTCATAATTTTTTCCAACAATATAGTTAGTGCGTTTCTATGGTGTTCAGTTTATTTGTTTCTACATTTAAAGCTGTCAAGGTATTCGTCATTTCTGGGATTTCCTGGCCGTTCCGGTATGGCTACATAAAATTATAGCTAACCACCCAGATTATCCCAAAATATGAGCTGATAAATACTCTCTGGGAGAAACCTTGTTTGAATTCGACATATGCAACGCGGTCGAGATGTACAGTTTTATCTTCATTTTTCCCTTTTTTATGGAGGGGGGTGTTTTTATGAAAATGTTATTTTTGACACTGTCCACTTTTTCTTAATAGTTTACAGAATATCCCCTCTGGGTGTCCAACAGGTATTGGTTTCCTACTTGAATCTAGCTTGAAAAACTGTATGAAAATTTACGAGCAAAATTATACATATCTGCTTCATGGAAGTAACCTGTATTAAATCGTTTATAAAAGTGTACCCATCATGAATTTGCATCCTTTGTACAGAGATATGTTATATCGGTAGTCATTGGTCTTTTGATACTAATTAATTAATTGGTTTCCATAATCCATAATGAGTTGCTCTGGTTCCAGAAAAAAAACCCAAAAAAACATTATTTCAAATCGTTATTCTGCATACAGATTATGAACACAATAATCATCAGAAACTTATCTAAGCCAACAATGGTATACATGTATGTACATGTACAAATAACTTGTTACCTGTAAAATATAACATTATATACTGCGAGCTGCGAATTTTAATTTCTTATTTCATTTTACGCTGTCTTTGAAAATTCCAATCGATTAAAACTACACAGACGGAATACACTAAGTTGTACATTGTATGTTGTCTGACGAGTTTCAGCAATTCCTAAAGTTTTCCATGTATCACAGGAAGTAATTTTTCATATTGTTTTTTTTTTTTCTTGCCTAGTCGTAACGTAGAAAATTGGTGAGTTTATTATAGTTCTACAAACTGTAGCACTTTAGCAGATAAATGTTATCGACTGAGCTTAATCGTTTTAAAATTCTACTATTTTCTACTATTTTTCCGAGAAATGATTGAAAAATATACGTTAGAATTTATTAACAGTTCTTCAACTTCTTGTAGGTTTCCGTTAATATAATGTGAGTAAGTAAATGATAACAGTTTGGAGAAAGCTATTTTTCAGATGGATACCGTCTTTAGCAATTGGAAATTAACGTGGAAATAATGCTTTTCTCCAGAAATTGGAAATTATTAACTTTTTTGTATATTCAGTTACTCCTAAGTAAATTTGGAAAAATAGTAACAAAACATGAATGGCATATTTTACATTTTTTTCTGACAAAAATCCAAAGCCACTTAACTGTGTTTCATGGTCAAAACAGTAAGGTGTATTAGTGAAATTTTGGTACAGTTTTAAATGCAAGAACGTACATACCATACTAATAATATTGTATAACATAGTTTAAAATAATTTTCGTTGATTTTTCTTAAATCTGTATCAATACTACTTACCACTTCACATGTACATCTACTCTTTTATCATATACATTCAAATTTTAAATTGCTGATAAGTTATAACCGAAGCATGGACGCAGTTTTCTTTGCCGTTAGAAGGTACGTGTACACTGATTATAAATGTGCATAACTTCAGAATCACCCTTCAAGGTATTGTCAGTGTATTATCCTAATGTTGGAAACTTTATAAGGTAAGAATCAAGACTTCAACGTTTGACAAATGCAGTATTTGTTAATTTGAATAAAATAGATAAAAATGTGTACGGAGGCCTACAATTAGATAAAAAAAAAACACATCTGCCACAAAAACAACTATTTTCATTTTATCCCTTTCTTGACACATCAGTTTACAAGAATGACATACATGTATATCATCTTCAGTAACTAAGTAAAATGGCACGCAAAATAGTATAAATAAAAGGATAAAAAGAAGCTAAAAAGGCCTAAATTTTCTACCTCCATGGTTTTTGTCGAGGGCGTAATGGTAACAGGCAGTGATGACGCCCATGCATTTTTTTTTCTTTTGTATAGGGTGACTTTGTCGTTCGCATTATTTAGACATCATGATACAAAATATACTCTGTAATGAATTGTTTAGTATCTTTTCGAAAAGCTAACCCTGGTCAGTCGTAACCGAAGCACAGAAGCAAACAACCTTTTATAAAGAATTTCGAAAAATATATATTTTTCATTTGAGTGATATGTATTTTCTTTACAGTTTTGCGACGACTCTTTCCATTATTAAGGGGATAAAATTCATGCTCCTTATCAAACAGTCAGATAAAAATATTTCAAAAGTTTTAGAATACAAGAAATTTGTTTGTACCGATAATTTTGTTAACGAGTAACTTGGAGCTGAAGAAATCATAAATTTAACATTGTGAAATGTTTGATCATTAATGAAGAGGATAAAACAACATTTCAAGCATTTAAGAAAAAATAGATCGCTTGTACAAGGCAATAAATAACTCAACGCTGGGCAAATTAGTACAATGTAGAAAAAATATATTGCAGCATGAGAGAAAAATCATAGTTATATATCAAAGGTATAATGCGTTTCACAGAACTGAGTCTCTCACATTTGCTAGATTTATTTTCAAATGGATAGCAGTTTTTGAAAAGTAGTTTGAAAATATCAATTAACAATGGTTCCGGCAAATAAATCTTGATGAAAGAATTTTCTAATATTTACCATCTCAACTGTATTCATATGGAATTTGATTCTCCAGAAACTCCTGAATTTTGCACATGTGCAGAGCAAAAACTGAAAACAATGTAAAACTCGGAATATACAAAAGTTACTGGAAGCATATTTATATTGCATGTTATATAAACTATTCTAATGTCATTTGAAACATTTGAAAAGTGAAATGTAAGAAACTCAGTTATGTGAACCTTGCAGTAAAGAATTAAACTTGTCAAAAATATCAACTGAATTTTTAACATCCAAAGTGACTTATGCCAGTGTTTTGATATTATAATACTTTATTTGTTGCAGTCCTTTCATAATGGTATGTGACACTTGTCAGTAAAACAGATAATTTAGTGGTACATATAAATGCGTTTACGAAAGCTGACACTAAGCAAAATTTAAATGGTTTTTTGTGCAGTTTAAGCAACCAATACACAGTAGTATTCATCTGAAGGTCAGTACTTCGCTTTTAACATTCAAAATATTATATATATATGTTAATTAAAATACATTAAATCAACTTATTGTTGGCAACAATGTTGTACATTAAGACGTCACGCAAGCTATTGCGTTTCAAAACGTAACGTCAAAAATCGTCAAAATCTGACGTTTGTGACTTTCACAGGACAGACATGGAAGTTTGCATATGTTAAAATATATAATTTTAACGTAAATATCATTTCTCGTTGTTTGCAGTGATTTGGTTAGCTTGTTATTGTTGT
>JAOXYI010674074.1:0-14880 GCA_028566495.1 Lithophaga antillarum
TTTGTATCCTAACCATATATACATGTATTACTTTCTGTTCTAACCACATACATGTATTACTTTCTGCTGTATGTTTTCTAACTGTATACATGTATTGTATGCTGCATAATTCTTAGAACAAGTAGCACGGAGTAATTACTTTCTTCGCCTTAACATCGTCATTCAGTATATAATCTGGTGTATTTACCACCCACCAAATTTATCCTCTTGTCAGTGAACTGTGATGGTTTATACAAACCAACTCTTGTGATGCTTCTTTCTTTGTGTAGTCATATACCAATTAGCTTTTAATTGCGGAATGGGTATAGAAAAAATATTAAAGAGTAAATGCGTGTAACTCGCTGTTAGCATTATCCGAACAATATATGACGTTGCACAAAATCTGCCGCATGATAAAAGATACAAAAACAGTTTTGAAAATCATGCACTTAGTAGGCGAACAATCGTTTATATAAAGGGGCACTTTAACTTCAGAAAAGCATAAACCGAAGATCATAAGATAGATGGTAAAGCCAACTACGAAGAGTACGAAAATTTTAAGGTATGACATTTTTTGTTCATGTTTTTCCTCTAACTTGTGCTCACTGAATTGATGTGGATTTGTTGAGCTTTTTATTTGGTTGTCGTTACTTTAGTACAGTGGCACTCCAGAATAACAGGACCATTGAACAAAGTGAAATTAATTTCACTGGTCACTTATATTAAGTGACTGCTCTTAGTTCAAAACATATAGGTCCATTTTCTGTAAGGTTTTTGTTTTTGTCTTATGTTGTCGTGTTTGGTTGCTTCCGGTAATTAGGGGGACGCAAATATACTTTGCATGCAAAAATAATTTGAAGCTTCTATACCTGTTTTCGTTCTGTCGCCCCATAAACGCGTATATTTATAAAGATAATAAAATCAGTGGTAAAAACTAAAATGAAATAGAAGTGACAAGTGTGGAACAAATATTTTTTTCCCGTAATTAATATTTATCGCACCCTGCTTTTTGTTTTAACTGAAAATTTTATCGAAACCTGAGTACTGTTAATCTTTTAATTCTAAGATGGATGCCATACCTGATTTAATTAATCTATGATTTCCAATTTACCTGAAGATGCGGTCTTTAATCAATTAACATCCTATTGATATAATTCTTTCAGTTCAATGCCTACAATAAGTGTTCCGTGAACTGCTTACAGCTACTTGTGTACCTGTACACGTGTATTCACAGAGATCAAGAACAGTGTGATACGCCGGCCTTTCAGAAGAATTTGGACGACATTGAAATACATAGTAAGAGTTCTTAGTTTTAATCTTTGACGCATTTTTTCTTAGGGGTGGGGGGTGTGGCGGCTTACTTTTTAATAACTGTTTTATCGGAGACCAGCGTTCATTATTTTGAAATATAAAATTGGTTGGTTTGTTATAATCATATGATAAAGCACACTTTAAACAGTGATATGGTATATGTGACCACTAACTTTCTTCCAACTTCGAAAAATTTGACAAGGAAAAACAAAGTATCTTTATTAACCAAACAATTGTGTCACTTCTGGTAAGACTGTTTCTGGCGTGATGTCGGAAGTAGCGTTGGTTTAAATTTAAGACGGGTACAAACTGAAGAACTTGAATACAGTGTATCAGCGGTATTACCAAGCCAATTTTTATCGAGCTTTGTAATTGGTTTTATTGTGTTTTATTCTATAAAAAAAACACAGATATGAAACTGTCCTTTTACTAGCACTCTGAAATATGTTGGTTTAACATCTTTCGCATCGGGCAGTCCAAATGGCTTTACATGTTATAAAAGATTAGAATTAAATAACTATGGTTAAATCTAGTACCTTTAAGAGGCTTTCTGATAAGACCTCTGTAAAACATGAATACGTTGCATATGGAAACAGGCTTTTATTATAGGACTAGTGTATATATAATATAGTGTACATATGATATAGTGTATATATGAGATAGTGTATATATGATATAGTAGTCAAAGAGGGATGTTGTTATTTGCAATCACTAGAAGGTTTTTTTAGCTGGCTCGGTCTTTTTTTAACGATTAGTAAGTGGCCTTACTTTACCGATTATTGTGATTGCTTGGTTAATGACCATGTGTTTTACTTTCTTCGTACATTTGTCACTATTTTGTCAGTTTTTTCTCCTTGAAATTATATTGGATTTGCAACATTAAAGCCATTCCATCAACTGGATATCACTCATAATAATTGATTTCGCTGTTTGTTGTTGGCATATATTTGAATTGCCACATTCCGAGAGAAAACATTTTATTTAATTCGAAGGTAAATGAAAAGAACACCAAAGTTCACAAGTCACATATCCATAGGACCAGATAAGACTGTTATCAACAAAGGATCAAACACAAACACAAACGTAGAAGTAGAACACAGACGCAACACTGAAAACTTAAGATAGGACAATACGAACTGCCATAAAAGCCGGGAATGACATCAGGGCTGGGTTCTTCAAATCGTGGATAGGGTTTATCCAAGGATAAATTGGTTGATTATAACAGGGTTTATCCCCCGGTGACAGTTATCCATCTTTTAAACAACAACTGCCAGGTACTTCGGAAGGGTAAGCATGTCCTGCCTCACTTGTAACACCCGTCGTATATTGTGAGACGACACCAACATAATTTTTACGCGGAAATGGTGTTGGACACCACGCCACTTAAAAGAATACATTTAACATATAATAACAACTCCCTACAAACAAATGGGAGTAAACTACGAACCGAACATCGTTTTTTCACGGAAATCGTGACGGACACCACAATACGTAACTTAACACTTTAAACATAATGCTGAACAATACGAACTTCTCACAAAAAAGAAAACTGGGGGTGACATCAGGTGTTTCGGAAGGGTAAGCATGTCCTGCTTCACATTTAAAACCCGTCGTATTGCCCGGTGTACAAAACACCAGTAACAAGTCGTAAATCGGGTAATATACGAAATAAGATCATTTATATACTAGTTTTTTCAACACCGAAAATCGAATCAGTCAACTAGGTACTCATTCAGAACTGTGGGAAGTGATATTTTGAAGATATAGCAAGGTACAAATCATTTATTCCTATGTTTCGAAGCATGGGGAATACTTTTTATAGATTCAAAATGTGAAGGTCACATGTGTTACAAGATTTAAATATTTTCAAGTCTTTATAATAGAAAGTCAGGTCAGGTAACAAATAGTCTACAGACTACCTTTGCGGAATCGATCATCATGTATAATATTTCTTTCTGACTTCCATTAACAAAGCTGTCCATTTTATAATACTGTACAGTACAGTTTATAAGTGACAATTAACTACTAACATTATGGCATGACAGTACAATGAACCCCTTTTGTCTGCTGTAAACTGTCCAACCGAGCCAATCAATACAGATTTCTCCAGTGTTTTTAAATCATTGAAATCTTTTCACAAATTCCTTTTTTCCACATAAAAATTCTTGAAGGTTCACCATGTTTTTTTTTAATTCGTCGCTTCTTATAATTTAGAATGAAATTTATTATTACAACTACAAATTTTCTAAGGCATGCCATAATTTTCAGAAGTGCGAGTTACATGGTTAGTTTGATATATTCCGTTCCAGCATTAATTGTGCATTGTATTAATATAAATTTATTAGGTATGCAATCTGATTGTTTCTAGCCTCGGAACATATACTTAATAATCAGAGAGGCAGACTGCATATGCTCTTTAAAATAATATTGTTGACATTTTTTCTTTTTAGATAAAATGTCTGAATTCCTTTTGACCTCGTCCGATTCCTTGCCAGAATTGCTAAATAGCACACAAACGTACCTCTGCAACAATTCGTGTTTGACTACAACTGAAGTCCCCACGTCGCCTGAACACACCATATATGACGACTTACTTGTTGGTCTTAAGTATGTCAATATAATCCTGTTACCGACATGCCTGATTCTTGGAGTAATGGGTAATTTCATGACCATGATAGTCATGAATACTAGATCATTCTCAACAATGACGTCAAAATATTTCCTGATTGCTCTTGCAGTTTCTGATAACTTGCTACTTCTTACACAGCCGCTGAATCAGAAGATCGTCATGGATCTCTTTGGCAGAGATTATCGAGCGCTGTCAAACATAGGATGCAAGCTGTATTTCTGGTTCTTCAAGAATGGAAAGATGACGTCATCATGGTTTGTGGTATTTCTATGTCTAGAGCGTTTCGTTGCAGTACAGTTTCCCTTCAAGGTTAAATCCATCTTCCGCAGGAATCACTGTCTGATTGCTATTGCAATGGTTTACATCGTCATGGGAGTCTACAATGGTACGTGGGCATGGGCACATAACATAAAGGATGACGGGTATTGTTACCCGGATGGTTTTGATAAATCTGATCCTGATGCCGCAATTCTGTTCCGCAACATGTTGATAGCTGGCTGTAGTTTGTATTCAATAATTCCAATTTGCATTATGGTTATAATAACGCCAATGATAATCATTAACCTAGTTCGGCGTTCCCACAAAAGGCAACAACTCACGCGCAATCAAGGGAAGGACATGGAACTGGCCAGGGTCACTACCATGTTGTTGTCCATTGTCATTACATATATTGTATGCGTTGCACCAGTTACAGCTCTCCACATGATATCTTTCTACCTGGGTTTTCATGCTTTTGGCAACAATCCGAAGCCTTTCCTTATTTACCGGGATATGTCTCAGATACTGGAACAACTGAATTACACCATAAACTTTTTTCTTTATGTCGTTTCAAATCGTAAGTTTCGCCAAAGCGTTGTTAGCCTGTTTAAGTCGCAACGACCACCAGGGTTCAACTCTAACTCCAGCTCTTCTTCTAGAGGACCAACAAAAAGTCTCAAGTTGAAGTCATTCAACAAACAGGTGTCATTTACGTCCGATTATGGCAGCTCGAACAGTTTTTCAAGATCTACTGAATCTACCGAAACCAAAACCAAGGACTGATCATTGTTTTGAAAATGCATGGCTTTGACGTGTCCGTGAAAGGACAAAATTCAAGCGCGTAAATTAAAGGAAATGGATTTGACAGGAATTACCAATATTTTATTGTCGATTGTCAATCTGTTTACATCTTATCGTAGTTTTGCCTCTGATACATGTCGTCAAATTATCTGTTTTCACAATGTCAAAATGTTATGACATCTACCCAAACTTGTTATGACTTTCCGTATTGTTTCTCAGAAATTAACTATACTTTCGGTTTCTCTGTGTAAACAAATGTCAGTTTCATCGAGGTGCTGTTATGCCGAGACCAATATGGCTTAAAACTCATATCTTCGGTAGGAGGACTTAACGACTGAAAGATACTTATATAAATTTGACCATATACTCGTATACTATTTCATGATCAACGAAGCCTAGTGAAAAACTAATTAACTCGTATTTGTATAGCTGATATTCTTTGTTTTTTTTTCAATTTTTACTTGTTAACTCATCTGTTGTTATTGTTCGTCAAATTATTACAATGTAGTATGTTTTAATTATACTGTATACATGTTTTCATTTAAATCTCTAAAAGTTAGCTTATAAATGAATAAAGATTTTTACGCTACCACTGCTGTTAAATGCTGAATACGTCAAAAGACTTAATCTATTGATAAATTAAAAAATAACAAAACAAAATAAAACAAAAAAGCAACAACAAAACAAAACAAAAAACAAAACAAAACAAAAACAAAAACAAAACAAAACAACCCTCCCCCCAAAAAACTCACAAAAACAGAAAACAGAAAACAAAAACAGAAACAAAAACAAAACAAAACGAAACACAAAAACAAAAACAAAAGCAAAACAAAGCAAACAATCAAACAAACAACCATGCGAAAGCTAATAGCGTTACAAGGTAAACCGGATACATAGAGTGCTGATTTGTACATAACGTCAGATAATTCGGCAATGTACCGTAGCCGACACTGCAATTAGTGGAGGCTTCACACAAAATAATTAGAATATTAGAGTGGTATATGAACCAAATAAAATTTGGAAGTGATTTATATTAAAAATTTTCACCACTCTACTCGTAAGTTTGTTTGTTCGGGACGTAATTCTACTTCAGACTATTTTGTCAGGTATATCGTGATGTTTGAATGTTTGATGAGGACAGAGAAACAAGTTATTTCAGATAGTATCTGGTAAGCTTTCTCGCACAAGATTCGAGTCCGCATACATTGCTATCCCTGAAATGAGAGGATAATGATCTGTATATGTGAACCTGTTGAACGCGCCAGGCCATGCGACCATCGAGGCGTCGTTATTTTAAAGGGTGGACAGTGTTCTGGTCCAAAGGTATACAATTACACTTGACCAATCGTTAAAAGGGTTTGATATATCATTTGGAATAAAATAAATTACTTTATGAAAATGAACCGATCCGGTTAGACTAAGTTGGACTTAATTTCTGTTACCATAGATTTTAAATTGTATCTTTAAATTGATTACTTCTTTTCACCGTACCCGGTGAGAAACCCTACCTTTGGCATGGAAACTGGCAATCTGTGGCAGTTCAGTTTAGAGTGAATACACTTCGCCATGTACAAGGCTTGAACTCACAACCGCAGTGTTGACACTCCGTGATCTATGATAAATATGAATAACTGTGACGTGATGTCATAATTATTCTTTTACCGACAACAAGCCGAAATTAGAGGGAAATGGGTGGAAATTCGCACAAAGAAAGAAATTTTGACCAAATTATTCTCCGCTTGGTCGAGAAAAATGTACCTAATCATGGCAGGAAAATATTTCTCCCTTCTCATGGATTACGGCATGTCTACACTTTTGACAGTTAAAACAGTCACTACATATCAGTTCATACTAAGACTGACTATTGCATTCTCGGACTTGTGAAAAACGCGATGGCTTAAAATTTTCCATCTCAACTTCCCATTCCTTAGTATTAGCACTGTTGTTGCCCCAGCATACGAACTCAATATAAGATAGCTGATACAATATTCGAGATCTTGTTCTAGGTGTAACGATTTTCTGGACAGAATGTTTCCCTTGTCTAGTAAGCTTCATTAACAAGGCTCTCAAAAACGTAAACTGGTATTGTCATTTCGAAAATACATGTATCGTGATTAACCAGTACGAAATTGCCACGTTTTCGCGGTATTATTGACAATTACGGTTATTTTCCAATCTTACAAACTAACACAATAAAAGGTGTTGATTCCATGCTACCATAAGGATAAAGAAGATTGTTCTGAAATCTTTAAACCTTTGAGAAGAGAAGTTCTGTTGCGTACAGTGAATCCGATTTGATGAAATGGTTGCATCAAGCAAGATATGAGCAGTCATACTGCATTGCACTTTGCATTCTCTGAATTGCCACGGTGTTTTTATTTATTTTTATTTTTTCCTATATTGTCACTTCATAGTTTTAGGATATTTTTTATGTGTTGGCAAATAGAATGAGAAGAATACCGAAGTTTATAAGTCACGCATCCATAAGAACAGGCAAGACTGTTATCAACAAAGGATCAAACACAAACATAAACGTGGAAGTAGAACAAAAACACAATACTGAAAGCTAAAGCTAGAGAAATACGAACTACCATAAAAACTGGGGGTGACATCAGGTGTTCCGGAAAGGTAAGCATGTCCTGCTTCACATGTGGCAACCATCATATTGCCAAGTGTACAAAAGCCGGTAACAAGTCTTAAATCAGGTAAGGAAAACGTATAGACTACGATACTAGGACCATGTCCGTAATCTTCTGTGATACGGACACTCCATAAAGGTCGACCAGCTCGTGATGGCGACCATGAAATTTCCAAAGTGATGAAATTAATTTGGGCTTGACATAGCCTTGATTCAGTAGCTTTTGTGACACTTTTGTCATGAAACATTTTTTAAATTAACACTAGGACAAAATCCATAGCATTTAGTTGAAAATACAAGTGCTTTGGTCGCCTACCTTCATTTTAAAGTCATAGTTGGGTTTTCATTTAGGAACAAAAAACAAACAAATAAAACAAAACAAAAGAAGAAAAGAAAAACTCATACCTACTAACCTAAGGAATACAAGATGGTATTTAGGTTGAAGTGGATAGGGCTTTCAATTTCCAGTTAATAAATGCTACATATGAACAGCTTTGTTGTTCTGTTGTTAATTGATGTATTCCTTACAAATAGTGGAATTACCAGCCACATATATTAATGGTAGAAAGCTGAAGTACTTTTACAACAATATGCTCTGCATGATTATACCCGACATAATAATCAATTACAGAAGAATGACTTCAGACAGTTTTGAAAAGACAGGAAAATAATGTCAACAATTCAACCGAAGACAACAGTGAAAAGCCAGCAACCACTTTACTGTACCGAACTAAAAAAGAAAAACATAAAGACAAATTAAAATCTTAATCATGGTTCGAAATAAGCACGTAAAATGTGACGAGATTTAACTAGTCAAAGGAATGCCAAACCTCACGAGGCCACCACAGGTTATTTGCGAGAATATTCAACATTATAATATGGTTTACGGATAACAGTTTAATCTGGTATAACGCTGCTTATTGTTAAATAATAAACTTCCAAATCATGGAAATTGATGGAATATTCTGTCAAGCACATACATCCCCTAAAAGAATAACAGCAAGCTACATGTAAACATCAGAAGCATGGACGAACGTGCAACTGATTCTGCACTGTGTACAAATTCTGGTCAGCAGTGTTAAAAGATAGATATAGAAAAGCAAACGCTTTTGTGATATTTGGTTTTGAGTTTGTACTGCGTAAAGTTTGTCTGATATATATTTACTTCCATCTCGTATTTCATTTCACAGAAAATGGACCAAACGTAACACATCCAGTACTAAAACTGCTTCATAAAAAGTTTAATCAGCCGATAATTTCTGATTACATAATTCGCAGGTTAATCAATAATACACAATCCTCGCACGATCGGAAACCATATCACACAGGCAAAGTTACCCCCTTTTGTGTGAAGGTTATCCAAAAAATAAATAAAGGAATAAATTAGAGCCTTATAAAACCAACATGTTGAATAGCAGTCTGAGCTAGCAGACGTACTATTGATGATGTGCAAACTCAAAATTTTTAAGTTGAATTTTGGTCAAAATACAGCTTACTTGTATATATGTAAAAGCAATGTTTGAATTAAATTGACTCCGTGGTTTCAGAGGAAAAGATTTTTACTCATATTTCCCATAGAGTCTTATGCTAAATTAAATTCTTCAGTTGCAGCCATCTTGGAAGGTGGTTAGGTCACTAGACATATTTTTGCAAGTGGACCACCCGAGGACCATCCCAGTTACATTTTGTTCTAAACTGGATTGACATTTTCATAGGAAAAGATTTACATATTTTTTCTATTGGGTCCTATATTAAACTATATCCCAAGTTGGCAGCCATTTTGGATTGTGGTCGGGGTCCATATACATAATTTAGAAAGTGGATGTTTGGTTTAATTGGTTCAGATTATTTCCCATAGGGTCCTATGTTAATTTATTTCCTACGGTGCGGCCAGTCGGTATCACTGGAAACAGTTTTGAAATCGCACTACCCAAGGACCATTCCCGTCATGTTTGATTTTAACTGGCATCACATTTTCAGACGAGAAGATTTTTATATAAGTTTCCCCATAGGGTCCTATGTTAAACTATGCCCCACGGCAGCAGCCATCTTGGATGGAGATGGGGTCAACAGACACAATTAAGAATGTGGACTACCCAAGGGCCATCCCTGTCACATTTGGTTTAAACTGGCTTTATGGTTTCCGACTAGAAGATTTTTATATATTTTCCCATAGGGTCCTATTTTAAACTATGTATGGTCTGGTCAACGGACACAATTTAGAATGTGGACACCAAAGGACAATCCCTTCCATGTTTGATTTAAACTGACTCAGTGGTTTCAGAAGAGAAGGCTGTTACACATAGCAACCCCATAGGGTCCCATTTTAAATTATATCACACAATGGCGGTCATCTTGGATGGAGGTTGACTTCACCAGACAAAAATTTGAAATTCATTAGCCAAGGACCATTCCCGTTATGTTTGATTTAAACTGGCTTCACATTTTCAGACGAGAAGATTTTTTTATACAATTTTCCCCATAGCGTCCTATGATAAACTGTGTCCCACGGCGGTGGTCATCTTGGGTGGAGGTCGTTGTCAACGGACATAATAATAATGAATTTATTGCTAAATTACGGCTAATTTGCATAACGGTCATGGCGACAATCTTGGACGACCAATCGACTCGTCGGATATAATTTTGTAAGAGAATCATCCAAGGACTATATGTACAAAGTTTGGTTTCATTTGGCCCAGTGGTTCTGAAGAAGATTTTTGAAAAATTACCCATTTTCAACCAATCAGAGGCCATGGTGGACATCTTGGATGGAGGGCGGGACTGCCGGATATAATTTAGAAAAGGGACCTCCTAAGGATCATCCGTTCGAAGTTTGGTTCCAACTGGCCCAGTGGTTTCAGAGGAGAAGATTGAAATGCGAAAAGCTAAAGACGATGGACGCCAAGTGATGTCAATAGCTCATAATATACAAAATTTAGTCCGAACTCATGAGTCCAAAGAAATTGACAAATCTAAGTGTACAAATTGCATGAACTGTAGAATGGAGTGAGACCGGGTGCGTCAACAGGGTAAGCATCTCCTCCTATGCATGCATCACCCGTCATGCAAAACCAAAATCATGTCCGCAAGCAAAAGTCACAAAATAGTTCACGATACATATTTGTAAATCGCATATTGGCAGCATGAGACCATCTTTCAAATTTAATGAAAAACTCCTTTTTTTCGTATTTTCGCGTGATGGCGTCCGATAAGGAATTTACATTCGCGGAAGTTTGAAATATAAAGTTTAATTTCTTGAGTATAATGAAAATTGACATTGCTTTTTATGTGCAAAGTAGGATACCTTATATGGAGGCTCCGCATGAAAACACAACCGAAGAGTTTTCTTTATTTGGTGCAATTAAAAAGTGGTCACATGCTGCAACAATACCATAAAAATATAATATAAATATAAGAATGCCTTCGCGTGCTATGAATACTGCTGTCAAAAGTGGGTTCCCTCTGATTACTTGAAGGTATCAGTCATATTTATCCTGGATACACGTAACTTTACTGATTCCTTGAAGTCGACAGAGAGGGGCTATTGCATTTTCGAATTTATGACAAACGCGATGATTTTAATTTTCCTGGTATTAATTTCACATTTCTGCTACATCTACATATGTGTCAGTTGATATGATAATCTAGAATTTATTCCCAAGTTATTGTGTAACCTCTTCCTCAAACTGACTATGATTGAGAACAGAATTTTACGACGGGTTCGGTATATAAAGCCAGATATGCTTATATGGTAAACCGAATCTCACTCCTGTTTTATTTGCAGTTCTTGTTATTCAATAGGTTTTTTATATCCCCGCATAGTAAAGGTGGGATATATAGGAATCCTCTTGTCCGTTTGTCTGTCCGTCCCACATTTTTTGTCCGTTCGACATATTTTGATCTTTTCCTTTGAAACTACTTTATCAATGACAACCTAAATTGGTGGAATAATTATTAGGCGGTTCTCTTTCAGAACTTTTGTTTGAATTCTTGAAAACGGTTGCTGTTACCATGGAAATCAAAAGAATAAAAGCTTGCAGAAATGTTGATTTTTAGTAAACTAATGACTTCAAAAGAATATTCCTTAGTATGCCTAGATGTGCATTAATGCTTTTGTTTCCCTTCGACCTGTTCAAAACAAAATTAAAAACAACAACAACAAAAAAAAAAAACAAAACAAACAAACAAACAAACAAACACCGATATACTGATTTCACTACAACAATCTTTGGGGTAGAATAGTTCTTGCGAGATTGCTTTTCAGAGTTTTTAGTTTTAATTTTTCAAGGTGGCTGCTGTTGCTATTACATGGAAACCAAAAGAATAAAAAATGAAAGAAGTTGATTTCTTGTAAACATACCCAACTAATCTTTAAGAAACATCAGAGACATATTCCTAAGTATGTCTAGATGTGAATTAAGGGTTTTGTTTGGATGAAACCCATTCGAGATAGCTATTGTTGCAAAAATCAAACAAAATTCAAAAGATGCTTAGAGGCGGGGGTATCTTCCTGTGATCGAAAGATCACCTTCTTGTAGTTTTATTTGTTTTCTTTGGTGTTTATACTGGTGTTCTCTTGTTAGTTCGATACTGCGATTTATTATATCAAATGACATTGAAGAACGGCATAAATTATTATTCATATCACTGTAAGCTTCCCCTTGTTTTCTACAGAGTGATTGTAGTCCATCTGGGTCATAGTACATATATCTGACGTTCCCAGTATTTTTTACAGAACATGAGTGTAAAAATATTCTATAGTTTATGGAAATGATGAAATCAACATACCAGCGAGGCGGCTGGAATAAACAACTAATTTCATATACCAAATGTATAAAATGCATATTACTTTATACTGAGACATGTGAAAGTACCACAAAAACGAATTTACAAACTCAAAATATTTCTTTTATACTCAGAAATACGTGTAACCAAGAAAAAATGAATCATTGTTTATCTGATCGAACACATTACACAACGAAAGCATGAAAAACCATACATTCTGACACAAATACATTTAATGTGATCTAAGAAACAGCATGAAATCATTACAGTTCCATTTACTATGTGATTTGTGACAAGAAGATTGTTGAAAGATTTTTTGTTGAAATGTCAGACAACCGGAATGCTTTTTTTTCCATCTTGGAGACCACGAAGTTTCGATCGACCCCAAAAGTATGAATTCTGTAGAGGACTATCCAGGACAAATGCCTGCCAAATTTGGTTCCAATCAACACAGTGGTTTTAGGGGAGAATATTGAAAGGTGAAAACTTAAAGACGGGTCCAAGCGATCGCAATAGCCCAGATGAGCTGAAAACGTTCTTTTCTGGTTAGTTTTAGTTTATCATCGTTACTAATGTTCATAAATAGCCAGACATGACTTTTCAATAAAGCTTCAGTGTTTACATATAAAGAGATGTGCTGCCTACATACTGTTCTTGTCACATTTTAAACAAAGCTTTCTTTCATTTGGTTAGTGCTGAATCATTTCTGCGAAGCTGAAAATAATTATTAACGTTCTTACCTCTTTTGTATGAACTTGTACATAATTGATAATTAACTGACAGACTTTCGCCATGTTTGTACTAATTGATAATTAAGGTAAATCTGGTCTAGCTAGTAGATTTATCACCTTTTTGTATTAATATTTACTTAATTAGCAATTACTTTATAACCTGTCACCTTGTTTCAACTAATTAACAATTAAGAAAAGTAAAGCTGAGTTTTCTGTTTCACAATAATTATTGACGAAATAGTAAAGATAATAATCACATCCGTTTGTTCACACGTCATGTCACACCAAACCATTATACTGCAAACCTTTTCCATCTATACGAATAGATATTATTCATTTCTATTATTTACATGTGCATTTTGCTTGGATAAATAGATTATGGAACTTGTAGAAGCAAATGACGTTAACTAAATCACTGTTATTTCATTATCTCTTCATTGGCTTTCCGATAATAAAGAGAGGACAATCTATAGAACTATAATTTGCTTTGAAAAGCTTAAATCAGACTTAATTTACAAAAAAACAAACCAGAGAAAGGATGAGTTTGAAACAAATATGTAAATGCTACTCAAAGAATAATCAGTGAATCTTAAATTTTTTCCTCTTTAACTCTTCCTGTAGCCATGGTTTAGTTGACAAATGAGCCTGTATTAAATAGTGACAGAAAAACAAAGATTAAATTCGTGATTTTTTTTGTCAAAAAATAATTGCAAATTACCTGTTTAAATAGCCATCATGACAATATGCTAAACTACATCCCATCAAAGGAAATAATTATATTAGCTTTTGTTATTATGATCTGAAGGGTTTTCTTTTTCTAAAATTACATCGAATTTATTTAATTGGTTATCATGTCCACGCACCTGGTCTCACTCCATTCTGGGGTTCATGCAATCCTAGCTGTGCACTACAGTGGATTCATTCGAACTGATTATGGTATACTACTTTTATATTTATAAAGTCAATATGATTACCTACATGTATATCATAATCAAAAAATTTCACGGTTTCGTAAAACCATCATGGCTTACTTAACAAAAGAAACTGAATGAAATAGCGACAGAAAAAAATATCCACTTTTGCACAAATACTTGAAATTACATGTTTTATTGGCTAGCAAGGTAATATGAAATATGCTTCACTAAACCCCGTCATAAAATCCTTAATTGCTTTGTTGAAACTTCTTATTGGGGTAAATCATAAATTCATCAATGTAAGATGTACAATATCCTAAGTATTTTAAAGTCACTTTCTGGGGAAGAAGTAAAGCAGGTGTACTCCTGAATAATTTTTGCACGCCACGGTTAATGAAAATGTTGGATAGAATTCATTTTACTGCACATGAAAACCCATTTTCTATGCACACCAAGTTCTATCTCTACTGCATGTATATTAAAGAAACAGTGAAAATTGCTGCGTTAGTAGACATTTTCAAAATTTAAAAAGATAAGAAAAGGTACCAAAAATTAAAACCGTCACAAGGTTTTGAAGATATACACTGTACCAAGCTTTTATAAGTAAATTTATGCTACAGTCTAAAATAATCTTTCTAGACATATGATATTTAAAGACTTGAAAATTTGTTAATTTGGGTTTTGTTTTGTTTTTTGTTTTTGGTTTTTTGTTTTTGTTTTTTTTAAAGTTTAAATGCAATCGTAAAAATATAACAGAAACTAGGAGTAGGTGTTTTAGTAAACTAAAACATATGTCTCCCCCATTTCCTGTTTGACATTCTAATGATGGGAAAT
>JAOXYI010675182.1:0-14880 GCA_028566495.1 Lithophaga antillarum
TCTTAAGCAGTCGCAAAGGTGTCCGTTGGCATAAGTCCCAACTCCACGAACAGAATACCCGAAAGCCCAATCCGACAACTGGTGGAGAACCCGGGCACTAAAAGGTCCCAGCAGCGGAAATTTGTATGCCATATTCCTTGAGAAGCCAAACAATGAGACCAGGAAACTCAGCAGAACAAGGTGACCAGTCATCAGTGAGCACTGGAACAACATCAGCAGGTACCAGTTCAACAGATACCAGTACAACAAGCACAGGAACAGAAATGGTTTCTGCACCACCAGCACCGCCACCTGGATTTAACATCCACAGGTATAATGTTCAAATTCAGCCTTTTAATGGAAGAGGTAACGCCGCCGAATGGTGGACAATGTTTGTGACTTTTATTACACTACAGAGAGTACCGGAAGCAGATGCCATTTTAATGCTTCCATTCCACTTAAATGACATTGCTAGGGAATGGTATAATGGACTTGACCAATCTGTGAAAACAACTCTGGACAACGTAAGACAAGCCTTTTTGAACCGTTTCAGACCGATCGTTAATTATGGAGTGAAACTCACCGATCTAAAACAAGGACAATCTGAAAGTGTGGATGACTATATTCACAGGGCTAAAACCTTAAATCGTGACAATTGTGTTTCAGAAGATTTTCTTGTTGCAATTACAGAAAAGGGATTCCGGAAAAATTTAGCCCATATTATAATGCCTCAACGTGCGAAGAATATGGAACAGTTACGTGAAATTGCAGCAGTTGCTGAGACAACAATTGCGACAACTGCACAATCTCCAAATGAAGATTTAACACAAACCATAAACCAGGCAGTTTGTTCAGCTGTTGCGTCGTGTGAATCAAATCTGTTATCATCACTGATGTCAAGAATGGACACAACATTAGCCGCCATAAACCGACCAGAACAACATAGAGTCCAGTACCAACCACAACAAGCACAGAGACAATACCAGCCACAACAATCAAAGAGACAATCACAGACAACTCAAGTTAAAGAATGTATATATTGTGGGGGTAAGTCCTGTAGCTCAAGGTCTCGGTGTCCAGCATCAAATAAAATATGTAATTATTGTAAGAAATTAGGGCATTTTGAAAGAGCTTGCTTAAAACTGAAGCGAAAACAGCAAAAACCTTAGGGACTAAGGCACTAGGCACAAGTCTAATGATAGGAACAAAGATAAGCTTAACAAAGTAATTAATTTAATTACTACATTGGACTCTGAAAAAAGTACTACTCGAGTTTCAGTAGGTGGTACTAAAACTTTTGGACTTATAGATACAGGAGCAAACGTGTCAGTAATAAATAAGCAGTTTTTACAGAAAACTCCTTATTCAAATCACAAACTTATGCCAGCTGACATTAGTAGTGTCATTGCTGTAAATGGCAATCATGTTAAGGTGTTAGGCAAATTAAATATTGACATTAGGATAGGAAATACAGATTTTAAAACTAGTGTCCTTGTATTACCAGAACTACATCATTCTTTAGTTTTAGGTATTGATTTTTTGAGCGATACTAAGGCAAAATTAAATTTTGATAATAACACTTTAGAGATTGTTGATAAGGACATGGTTACAACTGTCAGTCACTTGAATACAAATTTGGGGATAGCAAGAACTAGAAAGGCAACAACTATTCCAAAATTTTCACAAAAAATTATCAGTGTAATAGTTTCTAACCAAAAACGTGGTTCAACAGTGCTTTTGGAACCGCTGCCAAATTTAAATAAAATGCACATTGCAGCGGGAAAGTCTTTGGTAACAATTGAAAACGGTAAAGCCTATCTAAGCTTGCTAAACCCAACTGACAGAAAAATTAGACTTAGAGCAAACAAAGAACTGGCCAAGGTTTCACTTATAGAAGCTAATAGTGTGCAAGACATTGAAAATTCATCTGTTTCAGTTTCATCAGTTCAAAGTAATAACAATAAAACACCACCTGAGCTCAATTTTGATTTATCTCAGTCTGATTTAACAGAAGTTGAAAAAGAAAAATTGTTAAAATTTTTGAAAGAAAATAGGTCTAGTTTTGCTACATCATTGGCTGAATTAGGCAAAACTGAGGTTTATGAACACAAAATTGTTACAGTTCCTAATGCAAAGCCAGTTAAATCACAACCTTACAGGACTTGTCCTGAAAAGAGAAGGGACTTGGATAGGCAAGTCCAAGAATTGTTAAACAATGACATGATTGAAGAGTCAAACTCTGAGTGGTACTCACCGGTTGTGATGGTGAGAAAAAAGAATGGTGAGTACAGACTGGCAATTGATTATCGGAAGCTTAATTCTCAGACTGTCCCCATGAGTTTTCCTTTGCCTCATATAGAGAGTGTATTTGATGCTGTGGGTGAATCAAAGGCTCAATATTTCACAAATTTGGATTTGAAAAGTTCATTCTGGCAAATACCCCTTGACGAAGAAACAAAACACAAAAGTGCATTCATTACCCAGTCAGGTGTTTATGAGTGGAAACGCTTAAGTTACGGCTTAATGAATGCAGCAATCACTTTTCAGTGTTTAATGACGCAAGTCCTGAGAGGTTTGAATTGGAAATTTCTCTTAGTATATATTGACGATATTCTTATTTTTAGTAGGACTTTTGAGGAGCATTTAGATCATTTAAGTCAAGTTTTTGCCAGGCTAAAAGAGGCCAATGTACGCCTTAAACCTGCCAAGTGTAATTTTGCTGTTAAGGAGGTAAAATTTTTAGGTCACATTATGTCCAGAAATGGCATTCAAGTTGATCCTGAGAAAACTAGTGCTGTAAGTCAATTTCCTGTTCCTAAGACAGTTAAACAGGTTAGAAGTTTCTTAGGTATGGCAAACTATTATCGCCGTTTTGTCAAAGGTTATTCTTATATTGTTACGCCATTGAATGCACTACTTCGGAAAAATGCACTATTCAAATGGACACCGCAGTGTCTGCAAGCATTTGAAAAATTGAAACATGCTTTGCTGTCTGCTCCGGTGTTGTCATATCTAGATCCGAGTAGACCATTCATTCTCACTTGTGATGCATCAGATCATGCAGTCGGATATGTTTTAGGTCAAAAAGATGATGAAGGCAAGGAGTATGTTGTTGCTTTTGGAGGTAAAGCCCTTAATGATGCTGAGAAAAGTTACCATACGTCAGAAAAAGAGTGTTTGGCTATTTTAAGAGGCGTTGAAGCATACCGTCCTTATTTAGCCAATTCACACTTTACAGTGGTAACTGATCACAGTGCTCTGACATGGCTTAAGACTGCAAAATTGTCAAAGAGGTTGGAAAGATGGAGTTTAGAAATTCAAGATTTAAATTTTGACATAGTTCACAGACCTGGTAAAAGCAATGTCGTGGCTGACTGTTTAAGCCGTAGACAGTATGCGGTAATTCAGTCAGTAACGACGGCTACATCAGAGTCAGATGATACACGTACTTTGCCTGAAGGTTGGAGAACTGTTGTTACTTTTGATTACGGTGAAGGAGATCGTTCAAATTTTCCTGTAATTTCTGCTTTAGACAATGAACTTCCAGGCGATTTAGGAAACCCTAAGTCATTATTCGACAAGCAGAAAGAGTGTCCTGATTTTTGTGATATAATAAGGTATCTTCAGGATAAATCTCTCCCAGAAGATGAGAAACTTAAAAGGTATGTTGTTGCTGAGAGTCAGTATTATTCACTGGCAGAGGGGTTTCTTCAGCATTTTTATCAGAGGAGGTGTCATAAAGTGCCTAAAGAAATGCGACAAATCAAGCAGATTGCTCTGCCTACTTCGTTAAGGGAGGAAGCTCTTCATGCTTATCATGATGGATTAGCAGGTGGAGGTCATCTTGGGTCAGATAAAGTTTACTCTTCATTGATAGAAAAATATTATTGGCCAAAAATGCACGCTGATGTTTTAAAGTACATTAAAACTTGTGATAGGTGTCAGAGAGCAAAAAGGAATTATAATCCTAACAACCCACCTTTGTCACCAATGCCTTTAGTAGGCAGATTTCACCGCTGGCATATAGATATTCTTGGTCCATTATCAAAAACAAAAGATGGTTATGAACACATTTTACTGGTAGTTGATTCCTTTACGAGATGGACTGAAGCTTTTCCTTTGAGAACTCAAACTGCTAAAGAGGTAGCAACCATTTTATGTTCTGAAGTGTTCGCTCGTTATGGTGCACCAAAAATTTTATTTTCAGATAGAGCTTAGTCCTTTATGTCAAAAGTCATTAAAGCCATTTGTGAAGTTTTTCAGGTCAAACAGCACCATTCAAGTTCATACCATGCCAATACTAATGGTACCGTAGAACGCCAGAACAGTACTTTGGCACAGTGTCTCAGGACCTATTGTGGTAAGGACCAATCAAACTGGCCCACCCTTATTCCTTTTGCAATGATGGCATATAGAAAATCACCATCCTGGAATACGACAGGATATTCACCCTTCTACATGATGTTTGGTGAGGAAATGAGGTTACCATTTGATATAGCCTTAGAACCAAAAGATTCACTTGGTCAGGATATCAAACATTATATAGAAGGATTTTTGGCTAATTTGAAAGTTGCGCATGAAATTGCTAAAGAAAATGATGCGCAACACAAATCAAAAGATAAAGAAAGACATGACCTTAATTCAAAAATTCCAGACTTTTCTATTGGTGATCAAGTTTTGCTAAATGTAAATAAAATCCCAAAAGGTATGTCAAAGAAATTACATGACAAAGCTGATGGTCCTTACCGCATCATTGAACTTGGTCCAAATTATACTTACAAACTGAGACACGTGATCACAAATACAGAGTTGAAATCTCTGATCAATGCAACAAATCTTAGACGATATCTTGATCCACATATTCATCGTCAAAGATTTGAAGCACCACCTCATAATATACAAGATCAAAATGACAATGGTAATCAAACTCAACCCAACAATGATGAACAGTCACAGGCTGAAAATCCCATCAACAGTCAAAATAATGTTGATGTTTATGCAAATACTCAGTTAGACAATACTCCGACTGAGGCTGAAGTACATGATCAGGTCGCTAACGGTGCAAGTCAAAATACTAAAAAGGAGAAGTTCAATTTACGGAATATTAAAAGAGGCATTTTCAGAAATGGTCAGCGTTTCATGAGAGTTGAATGGGAAGATGGTTCTCGAACATGGGAACCAGATGCTAGTTTTGATCCAGATTTATTAGAAGTTATAAATTTTAAGTTCACAAAAATGGGCAAGCTTCGCAGATCCCATTTTAAGAAGAAGAAATATTAATCAGAAAAACGTGCAATGTACATGTACTCTTACTTCCTTTTTTTTTTCTCCAAATAATTAAGGCTTACAAGATAATATGAATTTGGCTAAGCAGAATAGTTTTCTAATTGTCATATGTTTTATTATAGATGTTCAAAGTTGAAGTATTTGTACTCATAAATCAAGTTTCAAGACATTAATTAAGTTAATCCAATTCATGAAGTTAAGTTTAATCATTAAGTTATGTTAGTAGTATTAGTTGACACATCAAATAACGTGAACAATTAGGGATTTAAACCTTTTTGGTGAATCATTGTTTGAATGTATCATTTAAGACTTTGTATGACTAGCTAGCCATGGCGATTTTTCGATTCTCATTTTTTTTTTTCATTGACTCAAAAAAAAAAAAAAAAAAAAAAAAAAAAAAAAATTGATGTATTTAGATCATATTTAAACAGCTTTGCTGTGTCTTTAGTGCTAGATTGTATGTTTTGCGCAGGCATACTTTCATTTTGTGTCTCATTGCATCTAATTTTTTTTTCTCATTCTGATATTTTGTAGGCAAAATTTTTGCTGGTCTACGAGTCTGGATGTGCATTTTAATGGTGATCCTACATAATTGTTTCGCGATTGGTGCTTTGTCAACTCAAGAAGATGTCATACAGAGAATCAACTATGGTGTTGTTTTCAAGAAAGAAGCACATTTGTTCATGGCCAAAGAGTCTTGGCTGCACACATTTGAAGTTGTTATTCCAAAACATTTTAGTCTGCCAAACATTGATTTTTGTAAAAGTGAGACTCATAACTGTAATAATTTTAATGGAATGGTAAATTTTGTACAGAATTTGCAAAAGAGTACTGAAATTCACGTTCAAGAATTTTTAAAAGCCATTCATACATTAGTACCTCAAAATGATCTTTTCACTGATAAACGTAAGACTCGCTCATTATTACCTTTTATTGGATCTTTAGCGAGGGGTTTATTCGGAACTGCGACCATTTCTGATGTTAATTTGCTTGCTAAGCACATAAATGCTCTCAACAGAAGAACACAATTAATTGCTCAAACATTACATCAGCATAGTGACCATTTGTCATCATTTATGGCTCTTGAAGATGCCAGAAATACTAATCTGATGCATGGAATTCAGGCAAATTCAAAGGAAATTCAGGCAATTGCCAACAAATTTCAGATGTCATTAGAAAACATCCAATTTTCTTTATTAAACATGTCAGAACTTTTAACAGATATTTCTAACAAAGGCAATATGTTAAGAAGCAGTCTAGACCAGTTCCAGACAGCAGTGCAGAGTCTAGTAGAAGGCAGAATTTCGCCTTATTTATTGCCGAAACAAACCCTAACACATGCCTTGCACAGAATCCAGGGAATACTAACCAAGTCATATTCCGGCTTCTATTTAACACAGTTCCATCCTGCCTATTACTATACTAACTCAAACTTTATGTATACACGTAACCACTCAACACTCTATATCACTCTTCGTTTTCCAATCTCATCACATTCTCATCCACTTCGCTTATATAAAGTCCTGTCATTACCAGTTCCAGTCAATAACTCACTCAATCATGCCACTAAACTCTTAGATTTACCAGATTTCTTTGCATTAACTCACCAGCATGATTATTATCTCCCCTTATCTGCTAATGACTTAACAAACTGTCAGCATGATGCAGTAATTACATGCAGAGATAACAAAGCACTCATACCATCCGATGTTCACAGTTGCACAAATGGTTTGTTTAATAATGACATCAAACAGGTTGCACAATTTTGCGACTTCCGATTTTTAGAAAACCATTTGACTCATGACATCATCCCACTGTCTTCCACATCAGTTTTAGTGTATCACAGTGATTCACTTGTACTTGACTGTCCAGATAAACAAACAAATTTACCTGGATGTCAATTTTGTGTTATTAATTTACCGTGCAAGTGTTCACTATCAAGTACATCTTTGTATTTGTCACCAAAACTTGTAGACTGTTACAACAGCACAAGTGAATTGTCAGTTCTTCATCCACTCAATTTAGCATTACTACAACAGTTTTTTGATGAACAAAAATTAAGTAAGATTTTAGCAGATTCATTGTTTTCATCTCAAATTAAGATGTCTGTTCCAAATTTTCAGTTTTATACACATAATATTTCTAAGATACTAACGGCAGACCAAAACATGCATTTAAGTTTAAAAAAAATGGCTGCCGCAGCTAAAAATGACACACTTATATTTAAAACCCTTGCGGAACCTTTGTTATATGGTCAAATTAAGTTAAAATCAGAATGGCCAGATTTAGATTCTATACTAACTTTTATTGCTATAGGTATTGCATCACTAGCTTTAATCATATGTCTTTTTATTATTTTTAAGTTTAAGAAAATGGCTACTGCCATTCTTGTGTTGCAACAAGTTTCAAAAGCAAGATCACAAACTGTACCATCTTTTATATATGAAAAACTTACTCAAGCACCAACACCTACTCAGACTTCTGATCTTGAGAAATTCATAACTTCTGAATTTTCATGGCTTCATGCCTCAGTCATATTGAGTAGTATGGTACTTATATTTTTATCAGTACTCGTCTGTTACCTGTATCGCTCAAGAAAATCTAAGTGTACTACATTATATTTAGAAATCACCTCGGGTGGTGACTGTGTCACTATACCAATTTTAAGCTTGTCTTTGTGTCCGTCATATTATGACTTTACTAATCCTTCAGTCGAGGACATTTCTGTTTCACCATTTCCAAATTGTAAACTGTTTGTGATATATTCTTCATTTGTAATTACCAATAAATTAACAATGAAAACAGTTAATATACCTACAGCTACAAGTATTGATTTTATTACTAGATATAAACTTAACAAAATATTGATGCAACCTTTTAATGCATATGTTTTGGTAACACATCAAGGTTTTGCTTCAGTTTTGAACCAACAAGGCACTATTCAAAATGTGCAGCAAGCTCCTCAGCAATTTGTTCAAGCTCCAGCTTCATTATATCCAAAACTTTGATTCAATTTTTGTATTCATTTTTCTATTTCTTCAAAGTTTTATTTTTCAGAACCTAATTTCCAAAATGCATTGATAGTGGGACATCAAGAACGGACTACTCAAGTTAAATGTGTTTTGAGGTTAAGTTTAGTAATTTTTTTCTGTTGCTCGAGCATAGAGTAGTTGAGGCACTTGCCACCTATTCAATTGATAATTTGCTTACTTCTTTTCATAGTACATATATTCAGAGAATGTTTTATATATATGATGCTGATCACTATGCTAATTTTTTTTTAGTATATGACCTTGATGTCAGGACACAAATGATTGTATTTTCAATTTGCATATTTCAGGATATTTGTATATATATATGTATATTGATGTTATATTGTTTTATCTTATCCTTGTTTGTTTATTGTACTCAATGTTTGTATTCACCTTTACTCTCATTAGTATTTTTCAGAAAGAAAAATTTAAGATTTCGGGTCGAAATTAGTTGGAGTAGGGGGGAGTTGTCATGGTGTCTTTTTGAATAAATTTTGTGAAAATCTGTTTTCAGCAAAATTTAGTAGAATTTTATTTATCTCTTTTCATTTTCGATCAAATTCATATATTTTAAAAATAAGTTAAAATTTATTAAGCCTTAAATTATTTTATTTAGGGAATTCCTATTTAAAAGTCTCATTTCTTTACATGAAAATTGCCATCGGAAAATTATCGATTCAAATGGGTTAAGTGGTTATATTTTATCCATTTTCAGTTTAACACTTTATCTTTTCACCCTTTGTGTAGATTAATCTTGTACATGAATTATGTAAGCGAAAAAGGATTTCTATAGTCAAAATCTGTTGACAAGTTAGCAATTAGAATTATCTGGCAGGTAATTACATGTATTTTTGATTAAGGCTATTGTTCATTTCCGGATTAAGCCATTGTTGTGTAAATAACAGATGGCAGATGTAGATAGCTCAATTAGAGATTTTCTTAATTTTACGTAAGTGTTAATAAGTAGATTTTCTCACAATTACGGTTCGATTGACATTTTTGGTAACGCCTATTTTTGCATTTTCTTGAAATTAATTGGACGAACCTGAAACAATGGCCAAAGCTTAAAACTAAGAGTTTGTTTCACAAGCTCATATTTCATCTTGTTCGCTTGTGAAATAAACGTCTTGGAAAACAACTTATTGTTTTACCTAACATTGTTTCAGGTGAGTCAAACATTTTTATGAATTTTTGCATAATCATTTTATAATTCAATTTTTATTTGTTATACATAAAATTGACTGAAAGAAAATTAATCTTTTTATTATTAGATATTTTACTCGATGTTTTAATTTTCAATAACATTTTTCACTTCAAATTTCTTTAATATCGACAAAGTTACGATTTTCAATATTTTGTGCAAACTTCTAATTTCTCCAGAGAAATAGTCTAATTTTAACATTTAGGGTTTGTTGATTTTAATAGAGAATATTATTTTAAACTTAAAGTTTAAGATTTATTTGTAAATATAATTTTATAAAAAGGGGAATTTATTTCACATAAAATGCCATGTACCCGACCTGTCAAAGAATTTTCAATTAAAGGTAGATAACTCTGTGCTTCCGCTTTCGTACAAGAAATAATAATTTGACTGAAATATCTTGTTTTTAAGGAAAATAATCATGCAAACAAGAGTAAGTTGAATTATTTGAAAGCCATGTAGGCAAGATTTCTGTATGATAAGTTTATTTGATAGGTATTTATCAATCGAACACAGTTTTCATTGCGTTTTAATTGTCACTGATAGCGGGTCATGTATTTTTAGTTAAGCGACATAGAAAACTTTATTGTACGACATTCATGCATTTATTTTAAGTATTTCGAGTAAGCTCGCAAGAATTATTTAACTCACGGAAGCATACAAATAATTTAAGATACATGAGCTGTTCCCCATCACACTATTTAAGTCATTTTACATTTGAGTTATTCCCCTTGCATCATTTTTGAAATCAATTTTTGCAACCAATAGTCAGAAATTAAGTTTGTCAAGATTGGGAATTTTTGGGTAAATTGGAATTTATGGTTTTTAATTAATAATTTGCATTTTAAGAGATTTGAAATATCATTTAAGCATTTATTCTATAGTTTATTGATTTAATGACTTTCATGCTTTATGATGTTTATGTTTATTATTATGTTTGTATTTACATTGCATATGTTAATATTATTGTTCGCAATATAAATATATTTCATCTTGTTCGCTTGTGAAATAAACGTCTTGGAAAACAACTTATTGTTTTACCTAACATTGTTTCAGGCCTTTGCTCCAGTCTTAAGCAGTCGCAAAGGTGTCCGTTGGCATAAGTCCCAACTCCACGAACAGAATACCCGAAAGCCCAATCCGACAGTATTCTGAAGTTTGATTGGCTGATCTGGAGTAAGAAAAAGTTTTCACACAAGAATAATTTTTATGGCGCCGGGCCTGGATATCAAAAGTTGCTAACAAGTACAAGAGGTTCATCTGTAATGAGCCTGTATCGTTCACCTGGTAATAAACTGACCCATTATTAGAATCTGAAAATTTGGTTAATACTTCAAAGATCTTTAAAGACTTTTCTCACTGAAGCTCGTTAAAACTTCCAATTTGGACCCTTGGGTCTTCATTTGCATAAACCTGAACAATGCTTCTTGCAAAATGTTAATGCATCTTCTGTTGGTTCTTAAAAAAATATCTATTGGCTTTCCATATTTCATCAACTGTTAATTAACTTTGGACATTAAAGGTTTTGACCTGGATTTGTGAATCGCCATGTAACAATTATCTTTAATGTCAAATATGTAATAGCATTCGCTCAGAACAGTCCAAGGAAAATTTCTGACAAAGTTTAATTCCATTTGGCACAATGGTTCTGAAGATTTTTTCAGGATATTTCCCACAGCGTCCTATGTAAAACTATGCAGGTAGCAGCTATTCTGGATTTTTAGTTGGTCCAAAAGTAACAAAATTTGATCAGCACATTCCAAGGATAATTTAAAACCAGTTTACTTTCTGTAAGCCCTATTGTTCCTAAAAAGGTTTTTGAAATTCATCAGCCAATCCAAGCACATCAAACATAACAACATGGTCACAACCAAGCGACATTACTGCCAGGTTTCATTCCACTTGGCACAGTGATTCTGTAGAAAAAGATAATTTTATCAAATTTCAAATAGGGGCCCACCCCTGGTGGCAGCCGTCATGTATTTTTGGTCGGTACAAAAATAACAACACTTGGTAAGGGCCTTTCATGTTTCATTTTTGAAAAATTTCATTGCAATTTGTCCTTTAGTTTCTGGCCAGATAATTTTTAAAATTCAGCCAGTCAGATCCCATTATGACTCCTGACCGCCATCTTGGATTTCCAACCACACCGAAAAATAATAACACTTTGTCAGGACCTCCCAAACAACATTTTTGTCAAGTTTGGTTCCATTTGGCTTAGTGGTTCTCAAGATAAAAATAATTTATTTAGATGTACCAACTTTAGTTGCATTTCGCTTAGTGGTTCTAAAGATTTTTTTAAAAACCTTACCAATTTTTGACCAATCAGAGTCCATGGTAGCCATGTTGGAAGGCAAGTGGTGTTCCAACACAGTTGTGAGAAATGACCATCCAAGGACTATCCAAGCAAAATTTGGTTCACTATGGTCCAGTGAATCTGAAGAAAAGATCAAAATGTAAAAAGTTTACAGACGGACGGACGACGAACACAAAGTAATGGCAAAAGCTCACATGGCTTTCAGCCAGGTCAGCTGATAAGGTGAATGTACTATCTCTGTAATGGCAACTGCCTGTCTAGAAAATTCAATGATTAGAATAAGCCCCAGAAATGTATTTCAACTGCAATATAAAGACCTCATTTTCATCATTTGCATTGGCAGAGCTATTCAAAAGTAAAAAAAAAGTAAAAATACCGAAATTAATTTTGTGCACAACATGTGCATTTCAACAAATAATGTCTCGTCAGTTGTGCTTGAAGCCAGATATTTGGAAAGCCAAAGAACATCAAATGTTGATGGGCAGACAAAACCAAAATGTCCAAGAAGAACCAAAACCATCAAGGGATATCTTTGCATGAGGGTGATAAACCAAACCTTTGTTTTCATATAATTTCTAAATTTGTTATAATGGTGAATTTTTTTTTAATAAAAGTATTGTATAATTTCATGTCAGAAGCTCACAACCCTAAACCACAATACAAGCTTTGATGTAGACTTCATGAAGTGTGTCATATTTGAACCAAGATCTGCTGACATGACTGGGACACCTTTCCCTTTTTTTATGGGATCTGTGTTGTCTCATCTATTGTTCTGTCTACTGAATTTGCAGCTTAAAACTTTCGACATTTTTTGGTTATAAGCCTATGTTAAGAACTTTCATCGTTTTTCTTTCGATATCAAAAAAGAACGATCAATGAGTCATTCAAGTGCAAATTGCCTTCAAATGATTTTGTGGCTTCTGGGAATAGATTTTTGAACTTTGATCATTATGAACTCTATGATCTGCAACAGAATTCGTCCTGGATTTTTTATCACTTAAACTGTTAAAGAAAAACTTACTTAGGTCTGTTAGAATTCAACTGCCAATGTGGTTTCTGACAAGATGCTTGATTCATTTAAGTCTGTGATAAATTAAGGATTTGAAGTGCCAGCTATCGTGGTCTTCTGATCAGTTAAAATACATGAAACTTTTCAAAGGACCTGTAATCTCCCTATAATTCTGCACTCTTTGTCAAAATAATCTAGATCTCTCACAAGATTTTATGAAATTTCTGTCAATCAGAACACATTACTGCCTATCAGTCACAACTGAACAGCACTGCAGACCATTCATGGCACATTCCTTTCAAGTCTGGCTCCAATTTACATGGCAGTCTTAAGAGAAGTAGGTTTAAAATGTGAAAAGGTAATAAGGATGATGCTGATGAGTATGAACAGACTGAGTAAAATGGACACAAAATGACTGCAATAGCTCACATTGCTTTTTGAATAAAATGAGCTAAAATCACATCTTGTTTAAATTCCAACTTCATTTCCAACTACATGGGTTTGATTATTTGAACAAATTTTATTGCCATTTTTACTCTATCACATTTTCAACTGGGTCCCAAGTGGCTGAGTGGTCTAGGTAGTTAGTTATATTGACTAATTGGTCACCAGCATGTCCACACTAGGGTTGTGACTTCGAGCCTGACTTAGGACAAGATGCGCTCAACTCCAACCTTAACTGACATGGGCAACCAGTTTTCCTGCTTAAGGTCATGGGTTCTCAATGCGGATATTCCAGCTTCCTCAATCAATTAACACTGGATGCCTCAATATAACTGAAAAATAGCTGAAAGTAGCAAAAATCAATGAAAAAAAAATGACAATGTTGTACATTTCCAAAAAAATAATGAATGAAATAAATATCTAACAATTATTTTATTAAAAACATCGAAAATTTACCTTTCATCTTAACATGTATAACAACAATATCACAGATTAGAGTAGCCACAATAAAAAATATTACAGCAACAACATATATGCAATAAATTTGTTTCATTTACTGATCAATTATCAATACCAATTTCCCATAATTTATTCTTGATCTGAAATAAAATCATAATGTTTGTATTTATTATAACAAGCCTACATTACATCTGATTATAATATTTTTCTCCGCTTATTTGAAGTAAGATTGACTGAATAACCAAATTTCAGTGTCTATATTTTTTTTTGGATATCTTTGACATGGTATATAAAAATATCTCATGTTTATATCTGTGTTTCAGCCACATGAACTCCTATTTTCCACATAAAAATAACAGTGGTACAAAATCTGGAAATTTTTCTCTTTTTCAAAATTGAGTGTCACTTCTGTCTATGGGAACATTTTCAAACCAAACTGTTATGAATCTGCATATACCAAAAAAACTATCAAGAAATGATTCTGAAATGACTTGCTTAAACTTATCAACTGAGGCTGTTTATGGTGTTGATCATAATTACCCCTTTCTTGGTCAATGTTAGTCCCTGTCAGCCCAAATTTCATCTTCATTTAAAATGTTTCAGATGTAAGTCTTTGAGGGGATAAAAGGGGGTAAAAATGTTGCCTGGTGGAAAAAAAAGATCCTGAATTGTGGACGAAGTAGTAAGATGGTGGCATATTGAAAGCTTGTGTTTTATTAACTAGTAAAAAAAATATACAAAAGCATTTGCTGTTATTTATTGAAAAGTGAAATTATATGACATATAAAATACAATTGACTCTTGTTATGTTGAACTTAAAGGGACCAGTCAATTTACTTCGACTTAACCAAAAATTTGAGTTATCAGGAGTAAATTTAGCTAGATCTTATAGATTCTCACTTTGAGTTATCCAAAAGTTGGGCTTATCTGTGTTTGCGAGCCGACAGTATTTTGCATGTGAAAACCCACTGTTTAAGTTGTTGGTCATGTTCAATCACTCCTTTGTTACTTTCAGACTGAGAAATAGAATGAGATTGACAACAGCCTTGAGGCAGTATTGATTTTAATTAAAATCATAATACACCCATGCTCTGATCTCTACACTAAGCATGTGGCGGTACAAAAATCATGGAGTGCGTTATTCGAAGTTCAT
>JAOXYI010676288.1:0-14877 GCA_028566495.1 Lithophaga antillarum
ACACTGTTTGATGATTGAACTAAGTCGTTGACTATCCAAGCAATAATGAAAACCAATGACCATGTAAAAATTCACATTCACATATGTATTTGTAGCCATCAGTTGAAGGCTTTGCACGAAGACAAAATGGCGGGAAATTACGCATGCTTGATCCCTCAAAACCCGAAAATGAGTCTGGTGACCCCACTTTCTTATTGCATATTTAAATTCAATATGAAAACTTTTATAAGCTGACCAAAAATGAAGAAAATCGTAGGTAGGGTCTTAAACCCCGGAGCCATCTTAAGCTATTTCGAAACAATATAAGGCAATTTGCTTTTTGTTTGTTATTTGTGGATGCTCTTTTTTCTTCTTATTCTTTCTCTTATCTGTTTCGTTTCATTCATTTCCGACAGATGCATGTACCGTCAACCATCAATAATTTTCTCTAAAAAGAACAAAATCACAGCGGTTGCAAGTACATGTAACGATACTGTGAATGGAGTTTACCTTCCGAGAGAAAATGATAAACTTTATCATATAAAGCTTGGTATTTGTATTCAGCCAAAATTAGGGGCTAATTCATAACAGTAGAGGTGTTAGACGAGTGGTACATTCCCTACATTAATGATCGATAAATTAAGACCCTTCGTTAGATTTTGCTGTAAGTCGAACAACCTGGAAGACTATCAATACGATCGCTACAGTTAGAAAAAAAAAGAAGAGAATAAAAAATTAGCACGAGATATCAATTGCATATTATCTCATTTTTATCATACACAAGACATAATATCTTTCTTAATAAACTTTTTTTTTTATTATTTATTTTGCGTTTGTTTTTTTATTTATTTTTGTTTGTTTTGTTTTGTTTTGTTTTTTCTTTCTTTCCTTTTTATAATTTGCGTTTCTTTATTGTCTATAAATTTAATAACAAAACACATATTACACAAGAAAATTGCAATTTGTTTTGATGCATCATACTTCTTTACAACAAGTCCGTATCGTAGATAAGATATTGCACGTATTTCGCTGCCAAATTTACCTTAAAATGATTAATGTGATCAATCAACTAACGAGCAAAAATAAGTAAAGGATGTTTATAGTAAAACAATATTTCAGTGAAATGAAAGAAATATTCAGGAAGGAATATATCCATTTTTTCTATTCGTCACCTTAAACATTTGTCTCGCGGTGCATTATAGAAGAAAACTCATTATTTCTTTAATGTATCAGTCTTATATGAGTTACGTTTCTTTCAACATATTTGAGTTGTCAAAAAGGTAGAATACAGTTCAGGCAAAATATACGATAACAAACTGAAGTTATGATTTTGTGAAAACCAACGTTTCATTAAAAGCCAAGTACATGAAACATTCTATAAAATCTTGTAAAGGTAATGAGCCGAAATTTATCCAAACCAATTCCAATTTCCAAGAAGGAAAAGGTCTTTGGCAAATTTATAGTTTCAGCAAAAACTTATTTTGTTTTCTTCTTATCAACAGAATAATTATTCGCGTAAAACTACAAGTACTGAAATTGTTGTGCTTACGCCAAATAGGGTATGTCATCGTACATTCAGGGTATACGATATAGTTACAGGGGAGGCAACTGATTACGTCGTCGTTAAGCGATGTATATTAACTATGGTGCTACATTTAAATAATGTTCTAGTTAATTTTGACAGATTGCGGGAATTTGAATTTCTTCTGTCTGCTCATCTAAGGTTTTCGTATAGAGTTGCACAGGATTAATTCTCTGCCACTGAACGGAAACCTTGTGTAACGAAAAAAATAGTTGTTCTGAAAGAGCTTCAAAAATATTGAGTTTGAGTTAAAATTCCTCCAGGCATTTTATTACAAAATAAAGACAATATCAAACTCACCACAGTACTTATACCTGTTTATAAAAAGATTCCGAAGAATGGGGAAAAATCGAATTTCTACACTATTTATCGCGTAAATCTTATTTTTTGGTTGGAAATGGTAGATCCCGGAAAGACCTAGAAAACTTGTAAATACAGTTTGGAGTGATGAACTCCTGTATTATATTACCTCAATAATTAAGTTTTATAGGGATTTCCCATTGTAATTTAACTGGATGGATAATAAACATCAGAATTGTTAGACAATGTTGCTGTAGTATAGACGTCATCATTTTCAGTTTAAAAACATCGATATGTATGAATTTTAAGTTTTGTAACAATGATTTCATTTTTTCTACGACATCAGTTTTGATCAACAAATGCTGCCATTTTTCAACGGAAAATGACCTTTGCAAAGTGATTTTGACTCGAACAGCAAGGATATCTCATTCACTTTTTTTATTCATTCAATAATTTATCTATCTTCTAATACTTTGCCCTGATAAGACCATAAAGATGTCTACGTGTATTAATTTGCAAATAACTTTTTTACATACAACCTTTTATCCGGATGATCCAAGTGATAACGTTAGCTAAATTGTTTCTGAAAATAACAAGAAACATTGGGTAATACATTCAAAAATATTTCAGTATATTACACGCATACCACGAGGTATAACCTCAAGGTTTGTTTTTGGAGCGGAGATGATTTATAAAACAGATTGACAACGGAGCAGATTCAAAAACTGTACAAAATGTAGAATTATTAACATTTCTGTTCAAATACAGAAAAGGAAAATGGGCATATTCTCGTTTTTATGTTCATCCATACATGTGATTCGCACACTTTGTTGTTTTCTTCCAAGTTTGCACAAGGTTTACTCAACATGTCGAGTTCACAAATTAAACAACAACGACAAGCACAGATTTAATAAGAAAACATCGAAAATGAGTCTTTTTTTCTATATATTATGACAGTTTTCACAAATATATTGTTAAAAGTTCTTTTCAAATTAAATGTAAACATTTGAAAATGGGTATATTTTGTAATATGTTAACATTAGGACATTACCAGATAGGAGTACATCACGACAGAAAAAAAAAAATGATAGGAGAAACATTGTTGTTGAGCATCTTGGTTTGCTTAGCAGTATATTTAAATTTTGATGGGTATAATAAATACTCCGAAGATGTCACTTTTTAATTCAAAGCATAAGCGTATGTTTATACTGAGGTAGTAAGTAAAAAACTATTAATAAATGGAACAAGACAAGATAAAAACAGAGGGCTAAGCAGAAACAAAATTTTAATTTACTGTGTAATGAATATGTTTTTTCTTCTCGTTGTATGCGTCTGTTGTAGCCACGATGTCGAAAATTTACACTCCAAAGAAATCGAACAATGGTCTTTGTCAAACGCAGGAAAAACATACACCTTTTAACATAGACCCTTTCTTCTCGGAAATCTGCTGTCAAATATTTCGCTTTCATTTGAGTGAGTTCGTTTTGAATCAGATGGTATTTGGTGAGTTAATATTTTCGGTTTTTGACAGCTATTAGAAAGTTTGTATAATTCTGTGAAAATATGCCTGTGAGTTACCAGTCCAGTATGAATTTTTTCAAACATTTCTGTTTTGAATTATGAAAATAATGCTGGTTCAGATTTTGTACATTCGACTCAATTACAGGTATAACATTCTTTCATATGCAGTTTAAGCTAAATTTCTCAATTACCACTATAAAGGAGGATGCGGTTCAAGCTTCGGGTATTCGTCTAGCTAATGCTGTTGTGAGATTCTGAGTATAAAATAAAATATAGATAAAAATGTTTTCAAATAAAGTAAAATCTGTTTCTATCATTCAGTTTTGTCATACATTAAGTTGCTTCCTATATTTATTAACCTATCATTGATATCTTACACTGATATGCTCCGCACATGAATTGTCTTAGACCAGATTGTTTATGCTTACAGCGAAGTTTTGCATTTTGTGTCTCTTCGCATTGCTATGTATTCACAAAAGATAGAATGCGTTTGCCTAAAAATGTTGTATGTCGTTTTACAAAGCACCAGTTTAACATACCTCAACCCGAATTAAAAAAAATGCAATCACCAGCAGTCGCCCGTTATGTGCATACTTGCAAGAAAACTTAAAAAAGAACCATCATCTATTGAAAGTTTATGGTCATAGCCTTAGAATAAGCCTATATATAGGAAAGGCGAAATGCATTAAAAATAGGAAAAAGATTGCCATTTCTCACCTTACCTCGGGGTCAAACGTGTTGTTTACATTTTTTAATCGTCGCCTATCATGAAATCGTCCTGTCCGCTCATCTCCTCTCCAAAAACAGCCTTAGGATTTATGCCCCGTGGATACACTTTAAATAACGAATATTTTATTTTTTTTAACTATTTTAACCCCAAAAAATACATCCACTTATGGCGTTTTTATTCGGCATGTTGTAAGTACCTGAATGTAGCCAATTTTTTTTCGCAGGAAATCCTGCATTATATCTTACCAAAGACTCAAAACGGTAACGTCATTGCGCGCCATATATGATATACAGGGGAAAAACTTATTAAAAATGTTAATTTTTCACTGTTGCTCGAAAACAAGCACGTGGACCCCCATCTTTCAATTCCATATTCCGTTCTACTCTGTGCTAGGAATTTCATATCTTTAGTAAGATTTCAACGTGAGATTTTTTTTTAATTCCAGAAATTAACTGCTAAAAATTACGATTTTCAGGAGTATATTGTCATTTACAGAAAATTTTAAAACCATTAAAGCCATTTTATCCAGTCAAGTTGTCAATTTATCGAATTCATGTCCAAATAGGCCTGTTTTCCTGCAAACAGATTGTATTTATCTTTATCCACTAAAAAGTAATTGCCATTTTCGAAAAGCAAATGAATTTAACGTTTTTGTGTAAAAAAAATTCCCATTTTGAGCCTCACTTATCTCAAAAAGTAAGTCATAAAGGTGTATTTTTCTTTTCATATTTGAAAAGCTCACGTTAAAATTAACTTTCTGTCAGATTTTCAGCAAAATTTTAATGTCGGATCTAAACTGTATTGTATGCCCTTAGTTGAGATAAGCAATACCCTATTCCTACCGGTCTTGATATGACATTTAACCTGTTACACATAACAGTAATTTCATTGGTTTTGCAATAAATGTTCATAATGAAATCACTAGTATTAATATCACATTATGATTGAGGCAAATCATTAGAAAAGCATATTTAAATAAAACTACTTCAAAGGTGAAAAAAAAATTAATTTTAAAAAACATAAAAAATGGTCAATCTAACCTAATGATATTTGTTTTTGTTCAGCTTTGTAACTTAAATTGTATATTTCCATTTTTGTCCGCCTTACTTATTACAATATACTGAACAACAACAACCAAAAAACAAAAAACAAAAAAAAACAACCTTGATTTAACAGAAATCAAATATCAACTTCTCAAGCTTAAATTTTGCAAGGAATATTAAAATCATACGGCTTTAAAAGAAATTATTCACTCTATAACCTTTAATGTTGTTCAGTTTGGACTTGAGATAATTGCACTTACTTGGAGTCGAAACACAAATTCCTTGAAACAGCAAACTCCTTGCAGACGGAAATCATTTTGCTTAAACAGGGACAAAATGTTAAGATTTATGCTTCCAGTTTCACTACAGTAAAGCAAACGTTCAATATTTTTTATTGATGATTTTTTTTCTCAGAGTTTGGGTAATAAAAATGTCGTTTGTCAATAATTTAAAGTCGGTTGTTTTGAAAATCCTGAAATTTGGAGAAAATGTTTCTGGTTATTGAAGCTTCAACTACTGGAAAAATTGAAGTGATTCCACCATTTTTCGACGTTTAAAACCTAGCAAATCATTTAAAATTAAGCTTAATGTTAGTTGAATGGGGTGGTACGTTTCTTTTGGTGTTCAGTACGGAATTAATTCCTTTGATTATTGTCCCATTGATACCCTTAAAATCAACCTGCCTACATGAAATGTAGTTTAAATTGCATAGGAAAAATTTGGATAGCTGGAAAACATTATTTCACTATTGAATAAAAGAAAAATAAATATGAACCATTATACAAAAAAGTTCCTCATCATTAGAATATTGACAGTTTGTAAGTTGGATAAAGAATTCAGGTTCTGAAACTTACTGATATCTTTATAAATCCTTCGGATGTACGGGTCATTGTTTTAAAACTACTCTTCGGTTTCTCAACTGTTCAGTGAACATACATATAAATACCTTTGCACCAGCTCTGTGGTGTAATGGATAGCGTGCTGGCTTTGGCATGAGAGGTATCGGGGTTCGAATTGTGGTCGTGTCAAACCAAATACTTGTAATATTGTTATTTTCTGGTTTTCCGCTAAGCACATATCATTTAGGAAACATAGCAAGGACGGATTGGCTGGGTGTCAAAATAATGTGTCCCATAGAGCATGTAGTGGTGACATGTCTGCTACGGGCTGTTACTACGATCTTATACTGGTGTGGTAGATATTAAAATATGCATCTAACAGTATGATTTGTTCTTACCATGCCACAGTTGAAAAATGCCGTTATTATATTGTGTAACGGTTATACAATATTTATTTAATCTTTATGATATACAAGTGTACCTAATGTCCGGGCTATTACTATGTCCTATTAAAATGTACTTATATTCACTTCTGACTCTTTTTTATATTTTTCATTCTTTATATTCCTATGCGTTTTCTGAACTTTCCGCAAATATAATGTCGTTTCATTTCACTGGGTATATTTTTCCAATAAGTTCGTAATCGATGGCTTTTGCTTCGAAATATAACAATGACAGAGACAACAGTCTTTCCATTAATACTTTATTTCATAGCAATACATCCTTTTAAAAAAGCAGAACAGTATACAAGTAGATATGTTTACAGAAGCATGGGCGTACATTTAGATACACCTTACATGTAACACAAAAGATATTCATAAATGAAAATTAGAAATCTGAAACTTTGCATGTGCATACTGTACATATTTGTGCATAATGTTATGGACTTAATAATTTTCCATTTAAATTAATTTTATTTTCTGAATAAAAAGACGGAATTTTTAATTGTAATATCTTAATACTATAAATTATACTGTTATTTGTGACCATTTTGTATATTTGTCTATAGATATAATTTGGATACATGCTACTTGGCCAGACATGTTATCAAATTAATATGTTTGTCACAAGTAATTAATTAATAAGTACATAGACCTACTTGATCGCCAGTAATGATTAATGGCACATAATCGTCTTGGTCAGGTATTATATCGCATTAAATTGTCTATCACGGGTAATGAATGTATTGGCATACAAGCTACTTGATCTGGTACTTCATCTAAATAATTTTTCCTATCACAGATAATGATTAATTGGCACATAATCGTCTTGGTCAGGTATTGAATTTATTGGTATACAATCTACTTGATCTTGTACTTTATCTGAATATCACAAGTATGATAAATTGGCGCGGAATCGTTTCGATCGAGTATTGTGTCGCAGTAAATTGTCTATCACAGGTAATGAATTTATTGGCATACACACACTACTTGATCTGGTATTTTATCTAAATAATTCAATATCACAGATAATGATTAATTGGCACATAACCATCTTTGTCAGGTGTTTTATCGCAGTAAACTGTCTATCACAGGTAATAAATTAATTGGCACATAAGCTACTTAGTCTTGTACTTTATCAAATAATTTACAGATGGCTACAGACATAACCTGTACACAAAGTTAATTTATTTACAAGACTTTACGTCCGTCTAAAGTTAATTTTAGTTTTGTCTCTTGACTGGTTAGGTTAGACCTTGACAGAGTTCCAAATTAACTTTAAAAGCAACTATGTCCAACTTTGCTTATGTAGACAAGAGCTAAAGTTACCTGCATCCCAGTCCAAATTACAGGACAAAACAAGAATACGTCAACTTGTTGTGAAAATACTTTATGGAAATAATTTATTTATCTATCACTAGTAATAAGTTCTTGACATACATTCTACTTGCTCAAATACTTTATCGAATTGATTCTTCTGTGACAGGTTCAAATTGATTGGTAAGCAATCTAACTAGCTAGATACTATATCAAATTCATTTATCTATTAATGAAATGAGACTGGAGTGGTCTTTATTTTAGACGTCCTGCATTGACAAACATGAACATATTTTCTGTCTTTTTTGTACATTTGCCAGATTATAAATTAGTATGCAATCAGATTCAAAACAAAAAGGGAGATCAAAAAGCCCTTCGTCTTACGGATTCAGATTTCAAAATCTACAGCTGTATTTTTCCATGCACACATTTATATGGATGAGGTCTTATTTTAAAAGTTCACGAAATAAATTGTTTTCATAATGAGCTATGCTCAAATATGTCACCCAATACGCGGAACAAACCTATTTAACCCGTGTATGTTTAAAGTTGCCTTGACATTTATGATACTTTTAGTTGACAGGCTTTGTGATTTCGTTGGGGAATTCTCGCCCTTACGGTGAAATTATTAAAAGCACAAATACATTAGTTAAATGTTCAGCGTAGACTTATTATATTTTTGCATTTAGAAAAATTATTAAACTTATTCTTTTAAAATGAGTGCCTTGTACTGTATTCATAAACGTGTATGAAAATAGAAAAAAGAAACAACAGCAAATCACAAATGCGTCTTTCAGTAAATGGCAGTCAATTAAATTCTTTATCGAGAGAATATTAATAGCATGAAAATTTTTTCTTCGAAATCAACTTTTTACGTATGTACATTCTAGATGAACAATTTGGAATAATATCGCTGTCCAAATATAATTATATGTATGAATGCC
This sequence comes from Lithophaga antillarum, assembly GCA_028566495.1. Lineage (NCBI taxonomy): Eukaryota > Metazoa > Mollusca > Bivalvia > Mytilida > Mytilidae > Lithophaga > Lithophaga antillarum. Next base: position 8,696 of record JAOXYI010676288.1, read on the forward strand.
TTACCACAGTGACCACTCTACTAAGTTATAGCACTTAAATAAACATCAAATTGATACTTTCAAAGAAACAAATGACTTTTACTGTAAATGATTATTCTATCATTTTCAAGAAGTGTTATTTTGAAAGAAAAAGAACATAATTTCCAAAATAAATGTGTTTGGTACCTTAAACTACAGCTTAAAAAGCTTCAGATAATTTTGAACAAACACTTGTTGTGTAGTGTTCATCAGTGTGTCGTTAGAAAAACAAGAAAAGGTGTATCGTATTTGAACTGTTTCCAAGAATAAGTAGAACAGAAGTAGCAGAATTATAAAAAGTAAAAATGTTCCAACAAGAAAGTAAACTAACCTTTGAAAACATTTCTTGCAAACTGGTTCGCGTGGACGAGGAGGCAGAGTATGAGGACGAGGAGGTGGTGGTGGAGGAGATGGTGGTGGAGGAGGAGGAAGAGGAGGCGGAGAAGGTGTTCTCTGTCTTGGGGGATCTGGAGTCACTATTACATGTACAAGTAGAGGGACAGGTTGTGTTGTTATCGGAGTTGGATGTCTCGGTGGAGGACGGGGGGCCGGTGCTATCCTGACTGGATGTGGTTGGTTGCAGCAGGTGCATTCACACCATTTGTCTTGTTTAGGATGTAGGTGTTCTGGACAGCACCGGAACTTACAACAGATACAGTCCTGTTCACAAGCCAAACACTCACCACAAGTACATTCAAATCTTTCAGGTTTCGAAGGATCTAAGATAGTAGGGAAACATCTGTATAAGCAGCAAAAACAATTTTTCTCACACGCGACACATTCCTTGAATATACAGGTGCAGTAGTCATAATCCGGAGGATCTAAATGAGAAGGAAAACAGCGTAAGATACAACATCCACATACCTGTTTACATTTCATGCATTCCCCGCAAATACAGTCAAACCATTTTGTTTGTGGGTTTCTAAGAAAGGTCGGAAAACACCTTAAAATACAACATTTACATGACTGCTGGCATGATAGGAATTCTCGGCATCTACATGTGCATACATCGTTTTCAGGTGGATCCAAGTAAGACGGCGCACATCTTAAAATGCAGCAACCAAATCCCTGGGAACATTTTATGCATTCACCACAAATGCAATCAAACCAATTTTCTTTAGGAGGATTTAAGTGTTGGGGAAAACACCGGGCGATGAAACATTTACAAGGTCGCTCGCACGACATGCATTCACCACATCGACATGTACAGATGTCAGGATGTGGAGAATTTAAATGCTCGGGAAAACATCGAAATGTAAAACATTTACAAGGAAGTTGAAACGACATGCATTCCGCACACCTGCATGTACAAATATCAGGATGTGGGGGATCTAAATACTCGGGAAAGCATCGAAATATGAAACATTTACCAGGCATCTGAAACGACATGCATTCCCCACATCTGCATGTACAGATATCTGAATGTGGGGGGTCTAGATACTCGGGAAAGCATCGAAAGGTAAAACATTTACAAGGTAGCTTGCATGACATGCATTCGGCACATCTACATGTACAGATGTCAGGATTTGGGGGATCTAGGTAAGATGGACAACAACGAAGTATACAACAGCCGCACATTTTTTCGCAACGCATGCATTTGCCACACGTGCAGTCGCACGAATCGTCTTTTGGATGATCTAAATATGCCGGAAAACATCTTAATGTACAACATTTACAAACTTGCTCACATGATAAACATTTTTTACAAGTACAGTTACAGGCGTTGGTATCGGGCGCATCAAATCGGGATGGAAAACATCTTAGTGTGCAGCATTTACAAGATTTTTTGCATTTCCATTGTCTTTGGGAACTACAAAATAAATAGTTTAAGTTACATAAAGAATGTATGTCCGTGCCAAATTTGTTGAAATATTCTCAGTAACTTAACCTTTTCATTTAATAAATATGGAAGCCTTTGTGGTGGAAATTTAAGCTTTTTATGTGTGTGATGACTTTTCTGTCCGTATTCATCGCTAATTTTAGTACTTAATCATTTTTTAACGTGTCTTATCTGGCATTATGTTTGTATCAAAACAATATTTTGTAGCTTTTTTTGAGAATTCATGCTTTCTATTGATTCCTTTTATTGTTGTTGTTCTGTAATGTCAAACATCATTACTGTCTCCTTCATGAGGTCTCATAAACTTATTTTCCCTAGTGTTGTCTGATATTTTTTTTTCATTTTTCTTTCTTTTTTTCTTTTTTTATAGTTTTCTTTGAAGGAATATCTTCTGTCTTCTGTTGAAGTGCATATTATTCATGCATCCGTTATTCTGTTTTTGCTTGTTAGTATGTTTTACACATGAATGTAGTGTTGTCGTCCGCAATGTGTTTAATCCTTTTGTATTAACTCTTACTGAAAGGTATCTTGCTCTTTCATGCTTTAAGTTAAATTGTGAAAATTGTTTCGGATATGCATATATTATTTTCAAAGGAAGTCAGTTCAACTACTACATTGAAAAGATAGCGAAAATTTGACGACTACATACATAGCAATAGTAATATTCACAAAAGTAAGAAGAGTATTAATTGATAGTTTTCTGACCACCTTACCTACCGGTATAATAAATTTGTTTATGTCTTAAAAATCATGTACAGTACTACTGTTCTAATACCGATCAATCGTTTACACTTGATCAAGGTATCGATTTTCCAAAAATAGGTAACCAAGGAAATTACTAACCTGTTGATATGCTTTGATTTATTTTCAGTTTAACAAATGATATATGGCGCTCTTATTGGAAAAGACTATCAAATTGCAAAATGGAAGAATTATCAACTACTTACTCTGTTTACTCATGTTAAAAATCTCTTTTATTGAAATTCATAGCCTATCAAACCTTATGTAGATATTTGTCATTCAATATATTTTATATGCTGATACACAATACATTGAATGACAAATATCTATATTAGGTTTGATAGGCTATGAATATCACTTAAGGTTTGATAAGATATAATCAGCAAAAGAATGCACTATTAAAAGTTAAACAACACCAGACTCGTTTGTACATGTTTTGATTTGAATTAGAAAATAACTCCATCCGGTCTTATGTATTAAAGCATGTATAAGATAGACAACTTGTCAGTCAGTTTCATTAAAACATTTTAACGCATTTAGACCGAGTCAATTTCCAGTTTCAGCAATAAATGTTGCAAAAGCGTCAATTCTAATTTTCCACGTAGTTAAATATCGTTCATTTGTACTAATATTGTCCGAAATTATAGTTCATTTAAAAGTATCAGTCATTTTAATTTTGTTCTCTTAACAAAGCCACAGCCCTATTTGCACAGATGTTATCTTTCTCAAATAAGTATTCGTTACAATTCGTGTAATTATATGTTAAGATCTAGCTTGAATGAAGCATTTCTGATACTTTAATAGCTATAGAAAAACGAACAGCCTCATTTATTTAAAAGGACAGTATTGCTTGATTTTTAAGAGACGTATAATTTGATTTTAAATATTCAGCCGTTTGATTTAAGGTGTATTCTTGACGTACAGTAAACAACTACATGAGTGATCGTTAATGACTTTGAACGTGGTTATTAACTTTAAGATCAATATGCAGAAGGACAAACATCTGTACTATAATTTAGTTTTCAATTAAATATGAAATTTTATAATATAGATAGAGATATTTTATATTGTTTATAAATATCTTTGACAAATCTCTGCATAAATTATTCACTAAGTGAAGTTTGAATTGTTCTACTGCTCCCTTTTACTTTTGATTCAATCACTACAAACTGTCAAAAGTCTGAATGGACAAAATTTTGTCTTAGTTTGTCTGAATATTACTTGGCCTTCTGAAATTCTTAATTTGTCTTAATATAACTCGACCAATTCTTGACATTATTAACTGTGTCTTACTTGACACATTCTGAAAGTTCTTAATTTTGTCCGAATATTACTTGACCAGTTGTAAACATTCTAAATGGTGTCTGAATTATGTGTTGACTATGTCTTGACATTTTTAATGATATTTTAAGTTTTTATCATTTGTATATAAGTCTCTTAAGTAAAATATAAACAAGTTCAAAATGTCAGCTACCGATCAAGTAATTGTTAAACAATATTAACGTTTTAATCAAATATGTCAGGTTTAAAAGAGGATGACATTTTGTTGGATTTCTATTGTTATTAATCTTGCAAGTTTCATTTATACCTATTGTTTTCGGAGTTGCTTTCCAACTTATCTACATTTAAAAAATAACGTACAAATCAATTAAAATTATCCAAAAAAACAAGACTAATATTAACGTTCTTAAAAACTATGAATTCTAATCCTTAGTATTTCTCGAAGTATCTTGTCAGTTATTTCATGTTCCTGAAAATATGAGTTAATGTTCATATTTTCACAATTTCCTTTACAAAAATTGTAATTTCAACAAAAAATTTCGTAATTAATTCAACTAATTACAAGAAAAGTATTAAATGTGACTTACAATAATCCATTAGATGACATTTTACACAGGATGTTAATTAGAGGTATTGACATATCTTCTTATAACGTTTTTCTTTAATTAAATAAACTTTATAAATTCTTATTTTTAATCATGGACATTTCAATTAAATGTCAAAAAAATGTTTGACTGTTTTCTTGTAATATACATGTAGGCTGTAATAGAGATTTTGTCAAAAACATGTTTTTTCTGAACATTCAAGCCTTAACTATTAGTAAATCACAATAATAATAAATAAAACAAAGCATTTTTACCTTTTTCAATTTCATTATATGTAATATTGAAAATCAAGAACTTTTCGGACCATTCAGAATGTCAAGACGCACTCAAGACAAATTCAGACACCAATCAGAATCTTAAGAATAGGTCAAGTAATGTTCAGACTAAGTTAAGAACTTTCAGAATATGGCAAGTAAAATTAGATAAGAATGTCAAGAATTAGTCGAGTAATATTAAGATAAAATTAAGACTTTTCAGACAAATTAAAACAAAAATTGGTCCATTCGGACATTTGAGAATTTGTAGTGAATATTTACAATAAGAGGGGGTATAAATATACATGTAAATAAGAAATTCAATATAAACTACAAAGATAAAACAAGCATAGAGCAGCAATTTGATTCCCGTTTTTCATCTGGTTGTTATTTTTTTATTCATCATGCAAGGTTCTCTGATTTTCTGCTGCTTGCGACTATGACTAAACATCTGCATTAGAATTTGATATTTATCATGTTTATCTTGAACATTTTACCCTTTATTTATGGCATTTATAAATATATGATTGTAAGATTTTCCTATTTGTAATGTCTGTTTGTTTTAGCATTCCTCTTCATTTTTTTTTATTATTATTCAGAATAACAAATATTTACTTTGATTCAGTTTTGATGCATCAGATATATATTTTCATACTCATTTTGTACTCATGCCGAAACACAGAAAACCCCAACGAAATCAAATATCGTTGTATCCCCTGAAACAAAATAACCTATGAAAATTACAGCCATCTCGCAATAACTTCCCAGTTTAGACGATGCCCTAGTTATAAAAGATTTTTTTTCTAAATTAGAAACTGTACAATCAAACAATAGCATTGAGGATTTGGAGCTAAAAATGTACTTTTTATCTGATGATGCATTTGAGGAATAAATAATCGACGTGCACTAGCAGTGAGATATGGACATATCAGTAGTATAGAAAACAATAAACATTTACCTGGTGTCGTCTGCAACTTTCGACTTTCCCAAATAGCTACTGACGATGAAGTATATACCAATGCAAGGTAAAAATGTAAATAATAAAACATACAGACAACATTTGGCATCGCTGTTTAACGAAGTGCATGACTTGCAACTATCGCAACATCCCTTCTGCATTGTTGGTGTGCGACGTCGTGTACTTGATGGCGGGGAAGGATGTCTTTGTGTACTTGTTGGCCGAGAAGGCTGTCTTTGTGTTCTGTTTACAATAAGAGAGGGTATAAACATACATGTAAATAAGAAAATTCAATATAAACTACAAAGATAAAACAAGCATAGAGCAGTAATTTGATTAATGTTTTTCATCTGGTTGTTATTTTTTATTCATCATGCACGGTCTTCTGATTTTCTGCTGCTTGCGACTATGACTAAACATCTGCATTAGAATTTGATATTTACAAATGTGTCATGTTTATCGTGAACATTTTACTCTTTATTAAT
>JAOXYI010677396.1:0-14874 GCA_028566495.1 Lithophaga antillarum
CACAACTCTAAAAATATACCATAAGAAAACCAGATTTCTATGGATGATTGTGTATGCAAAAATTTCATTAAAGCTAATGCTTAGGTATTCCTTTATTTCCTATTTCGGTGGGGTCAAGAGATTATTTTTTGATTCAACACAGAAGTGTTCGGGAGCGCCAAAGACATTTTTGTCTTTACCCTTTTAATACAAATTCAGTCTGTTTTATTCGCAATGATTGAGATAGTTTAAACATATAAAATCATATAAAATATGTAAAACTATGGTAAAGACTTGAGCAATACCAATATAACTTATATATTTAGTCAAGTTTGATCACAATGTATACATTTTCCTCAAAATTTTGTCAGAACTACTTTTAAGTACATTATTCTGTTTTGTGCGGTATGTAGTAAAGGATAAGGTACAGATGAACTTAAATAAATATTTTTTGTACGATAAATAAAAAATGAAATGCATTTCTGTCTTCTGTATAATACATTGGCACTTTCTTTCATTGATGGCAAGATTAGACAAAAAACAAAAAACAAAAAAACAAAAAGAAAAAAAAAAAGAAAAAAGGAAACATGTAGAATGCATAGTATGTATAATACATGCGTTTTATTTGTTTTAATGCGAAGGAAAAATCTGATTTATTTGTTAGTTATTTGATAAGTGGAAAAGGATATAACATATCATATATTTGTTATTGTTAAGAAGATAATAATTAATGGAAACAAACTATCGCAGAAATATGGAATAGTATGATTAATAAAGGTATGGTAGTAAAGACGTGTATAACAACATTTTATGGCAGTCATTGAAGTTTAATGCACCCTGTAGAAATATTCTTGATATGAAATATTAGGAACTCTAAAATGGATTTATGGGGAAATGGCAATACGCCAGATGATTCAACCAAACTGAATAGTAGGAAAGTAGACCTTTAGAAAACGGCTCAGAGAACTACATTTTTGTACTGTCTTCATCACTGTGTCATTTAATTCCTATTACCTCACCACAGCTGTCAAATAGACTTCGTAGCAAAATGTATTCTATTCAGCATTTTTATGATGTTAAGATATTCGGGGGAATCAGGATGGACGTAATATGAAGCCGCTGACAAAATACGAAGGAGAAAAGGGAGTTAACATTTGAAGGCGTTAAATTGTTTATTTTTATTCTGTGTGGTAATAACCATTTTTTTTTTTTCAGAATTAAAGAGCACAGCGTGAGATGCAAGTGTTTAATTTATATTTAATAATATTTAATTTCGACAGGAGTGCAGTATCGGCTCTACCAAATCATTTGCCAGATAGCTGTAGGACAGATGTACCATCTCATTTTCATTTAAAAATCAATTTGCGTAAGATTTTCATGTTATAGCTTTAATTTTTGCATTTAACAATTCCTGCTGTTAGTTGTACCGGATTTAATTTTCGTGTTGTACAACTTTGAGTTCTGTTATACAATTTATGTGATTCAGTTTCCGTTTAAGCGAATCTTTATTTTTTCAAAGAAAAATGTAGACATGTATTATACAAGCTATAAAAGGAAGTTTTATAGATCGTAATATATTGTCCTTGAAAGACATTGGTTGATAAGGAAAAGCATATTTTGTATTAACCACAGCAATCTAAAAGAGACTGGTTCATTGCAATATACCACAGAGAAGAATATGGTAAACTAAACACTACTTCAGACAAATATTTTTAGCAAATATTTGACTGTCTCTATTCTGAACAGCTTGATAATCTTTAGTAAGTATTAAACGGATCCATTCTGATAAATATCACTTAATGCATTGTTCTTGTTGAAACATTTACATAGTTGTATTAAGTTTAACACGCGTAAACAAACTCCAGCATTACGAAGAAACCTGAATTCACGTGAATATGGAAAATCAAATGGCTACCAAAACACTGTTCTCTTCCATGCAAATACTGTCTGCCGATAAATAATAGACCGCCGAAAATGCAATAATTATTTGGGAAACCAATATAACATAAAACTTACTTTTCTTGTAAAGTATGTAAAAATGAATAACAACTCGTTGCTTGTAATAGTTTTTATTTGAAGTCAATTATACAGTTCGGATGTGGGATTCGATAAATCTGTAAATAATGTTGTCTGTTGTGTATTAACTGATGTGTTCTCTCCTTTTTCATTTCTTCTGACTGTTTGACTTTCCAGTTTAATTTACAAGAAGTACAGTATCTAATTCTGAATAATCGCTTAAAAAGAAATAAGTTCTGGTACTATGTTTCTATCAATTTAAAGCATACACAGAGTTTCCATACAGTCTGCTTAAATGTCTGTTTATGCCAATTATCTAACTCAATAAACATTATGCAATAAATTTTGGAAGTTTGATGAAAGAAGACTAGAACCATTTCACTATCAAATGCTATATTTGTGGATAAAACTGGCCTAAAAAAATGGATATTCCTAACTAAAGAACATATACTAGTACTCAGTGATATGCCACATGGCTCTAGAAGTATCGTTTCATTTTGAATTAAAAGGCTCTGAATTAAAGAAATACAGGCTGAAATTAAAGTGGTAAAATTTCAATATTCCTACGGAAATAATAATTGTAGTCCTTTCTATGTGGAAAGATATTTCCGCAATTGGAGTATAGTACGATAAAATACTGCACGTCATCATCAATGCGTCGGAAGAATAGAATATTTCAAGGGTGTGAGAGGTCTGAAGTTAATGTCAGTTTCATTTTATACTTTTTTCTTTCTTTTGCTGATTTCAGGATGAATATTCCGCCGTAAGTTTTTGTCTCACAAGTAACAAGGAGATAGATGGAACATCTTACACCAGCAGTATTTTCTATTTGAATTATACTTCAGCGACTGGCCTCGAAATGAAGGTTGTTGGATATTTTGTTATTGCCATGCAACAATTTATCATGTATTAACAGATTTGAGTCAATATTAATTTTCGTCTGTAATTCCTAAAATTAAAAAAAAATACTTCCTTTTTTTATTTCAGTGGAACAGTACGTAACAGGTCATGTTTATCTCGTATGATATGATGTGAGAAATATTTTGTGGTAATAACGTAATGTCCAGAGAACGGAGGGTTATTGTAAAAAAATGTGTATAAAAAACTTTCCAACTAAAAGTCGGGACTGTCCAGTGGCAGGAAATTATATATTTTTCATGTCTTCAGGATGATTTGCAGTCCTTCCTCTTCCTTTTTCAGAAATGTGAAATATCCTTTGAAGTAGAAGGAACACTTTTATATGAAAATTGAAATTAACTGTATTAATTCAACCGATGAATCTTATATACAAATAACCTTGTAGTGGACTACGAACAGCTATTTTACTTTTGGCAGGGACTGTGAAATTTTTTTAAAATTCTTTAATACATCAAGTCTTATATATCGACACAAATATTCGTATATAGTTCATATGCCCTGTCCGCTATTATGGTAGTTACCTATCCTCATAATAACTGATGCTTTTTATTCTCTCTGCTACTGCTACTTTTTAATTATTATAGCACATTCCAATGAAGACTTGTACAACCGATTGCGAAATTGGAATTAATATTTTGATAGTTATACGTTTTATCATATTTATTTCTTTTTCTGTTGACGGGCGGAGACCGAAAAACTTTTTTTTTTTATAAATTTCATTTGATAACTCCTTAACATATCATTGGTTCTTTTGCATTTATTTTTCACCGGCTCGTTTATGGTTTCTTTTCAAATAGAAATATTAATACAAGTAAGTCAATATCATATTCCGTTTATAACTCCGTTCCGTTTTGAGTAAATCACTTCAACTAGCTGTAGGCTTATGCAGAAGGAAATGCAATAGAGGAGAGGAGGGAAGGGTATCAAAATTTGCCCTGTACCCGTTGTAATTTTCAGAAAGATTCCTATAATTGAGGATAGAATGGGGTACCCTTTCTTCAATTCATATGGATGTGTTATTACACATGGTACAAAATGTTCAAATCTGTAAGGCAGACTCAGTTGTTCTGTAGATATAAATGCCTATTACATCCTATATATAAGTTTTATGGTCTATTCCTGATCAGTTAGAAAACTGCTATATGATGGCTAGGACCTTAGGTTAATTGAATTTCAGAAGCCATACGATTTACAGGTTTTGATGATAATATTACAGTTGTGAATTGGTGCACGCTCATATATCTGCATAAATACAAGTTTCCAGTTCCAACTGCTGCTGAGATCGGATATTGTGTACATTTGTCAATATAGAAATGTATAAATCTACTTGCCTTAGTGGTTTTTTATCTTTGTATTTTCCATTAATATTCAGATTTTACAATAATATTTATGAAATTCACAGCTATACCTATTTTTTAGCATTTAGAATGGTCTTTTAACAGATCCGGATTGCTTCAATATTTCAGATGTTCATATCGACATTATTATAGGCAAATTAAATTTCAATGACCGATCTTAATTTGAAGTTTGTAGGACTTTTCGTTATTATCTCACCTTTGCTGTTTTGATTCTGTATGTTTTGGTGATAATTTACTTGCAGTAATCACGTTCATAATATACAACTTGAGGAAACGGTATGAGCTAGCCTGTTTAAAAAAAAAACTTATATCACAACTTTATTTTATTTCTTTTCTTTAAAGCAAAGAAATTATTTGTACTATACATTATATAGGTTTCCATTGTATAGATATAATCTTCTTTTAAATAAAGAAAGTACAGGAATTTCAGTCTGAATAAACACATACAGAATGATATGCCTGCGTATTCTTTGTCCAGTAACTTGTGTTATTTTATCCGATTATTCCAATTTAGACTTGTTTTTGCTAATACAATGGAAATGCATAAAAAAAGATTAAAAAATAACACGAGAAAAGATAACAAACAAATTAAGTTTTCCGCTTAATATGACATTTTCCCATTGTCAGGAAAGGTGAAAAATACGCTAGATAAAAAAAAAGTAATAAGGAATATAAATATATATAAAGGCGAGTTTATTTACAGGTACTTAAAACTGCAAGAGCAAACCATATGAATCAATCAAAATAACATATTTTAAAACTAGCGGTTTGATCTCCGTTTCAAATATTTTAACAGGTGCAAGCAAAGTTCTTCTTCTTCGAAGCCAAAACAACGCCGAATCATTAATGTTTTTCCTCTAAAAAAATGGAAAGTTAGGCAATATCCATTAAAACAACTACAGCTGATGTACTAATATAAACCTATGTGATTTTTTTTTCTTGTTGCTTCTTTGTTATTTATGGCAAATATAATCGCGTTGTGTTGATCAGAAATGAAATGAAATAAGAATATTAAAATCAGATGTCTGTGTAAGATTGTGTGTGCAAAATTTTATGAAAAGTAAAACCTTGTTTTATCTTTATATATTTCAAAGTACGTTTTGGTCAACAGATTTTTCCATCCATCGAATCGTATTCCCCGACCCCAAAAACATTGTTTTTACAGTATTACTATCAATTCCGTTGATTGTACTCCTAGTGCTGGATAAAGTTTAAAAATATAACAACAATATGCTAAATGTCAATACAGAAAAAAGACTTCGAAAGGATTAAAAATTATAAATTCTACCAAGCAGATCACAATTGAAACAATCTGATGATTTTTTTCCTGAAATACTGAGTGTATTATTTTGCTTTGTGTGATATATGGTAAGGAATATGTTTCAGATTAACAGACACGGATTACTTTTTGCCCGATAAATGCACACTGTTTTTCTAATTGCCATGAAGTAAATATATTTTGATCAGTAAAGCGTCCTTCTATATTTCGTATAATATCTCTCTACTTTAATTAGTGATGAAAGTAGAGATTTTTTTTTTTTATTTGTGTGAACGAAAAAATCCTACCAATCCTGGTGGGGTATCAACTACTTTTCAAAACGAAATAGCAATCGGAATCACTGCCAGCCCGAGATGTTAGCGGTTTTTTAATATCCTGAGGCTTCCAACAATTATTTCCTATTATCTTACTCTTGATTTCAAAATTATTTTCCTGACGAAAAAAAAAAAAAAAACATTCAGCACACTTTATAACATTAAGATTTGATAATACACTATACGTGGGAATCCGGATGGACGTGATGTGTAATATCTAAAGGGGTAAAATGCGTTCATTTTTATTTTGTGCTGTCACAACCAAACGAAACACATCCTTCCGGACTTTATACGGCAAGAAAAAATCCCAAGTGCAGTTTGAGGTTTAAATTTGTAATTTTTATTTACTGAATTTCAGGAGACGTACGGTAGTCTTTGGTTGAAATACTCACAAATTAAATTGCTTCAGGAGAAACGTTACGCCTCTTTTCCTTTGAAAAATTTATTTCCGACAAAAGATCATATGTTTATTTTCATTTTCTCCTGTGTAACTTGAATGATTCATCCACTTTAATGATCTACATCGAAAGCATTAGATTGATCTTAAATGGAAATAGCTGGAATGTTTCTACGATATTTTTAGGTAAATCTTATGTCAGTGATTAATCTTAAATGGAAATTTCGTCATTACCATATCGTTACTCTTTTGATCACTGTATACTTCTGGTGTAATTTATTTACATTAACCGCCAACTTCTTAATATATTTGACCATCGTGTTATAAACTAGCTCATTTCAAAATATTCAAAGATGACTTTATTCTTTTTTTGTATTTTTAAACCATAAACATTACATTCTTTTTTGTACTGTACGTTTTATATGTTTCCATTGTATTGATGCAATCTTCTTTCAAACAAAGAAAGTAGACACATATTATACAACCAATAAAAGGACGTTTTATCGATCCGAAAATATTGTCGTAAGTTGAAAGACACTGTATGACATTGATGAAAACATTTTGTATTGATCATACCAAGCAGCACATATTGTTGTGTTACCGTACACCAATCGAAAGAATATGATTTACTAAACAGTTGTTTGGAGAAAATGTTTAGTAAATATTCAATATGTCTGTACTAAACATCTTTAGAGTCTTTCTCCTGTATTGAATGTCTCCATTCTGATTACAATGTAACTTGATTTAAATTTTGCTTATTCTTCTCGTTGAAGCCTTTACCATAGTGATTCATACGTTTTGTATTTACAGTTTGGAAGATCCGTAAATTAAATCGTTTTTATATATCTCATTCTGTCTTTTTTACTTGTATGTATCTAGAGTTTTCCTTACTTTCTAATTTAATTTAAAATTATCTGATTAAACGCGGTATTTAAATTAATTAGCTATTTCTTTTCTTATTTGCTGTTATTTTTTAACCTTTACATTCAGATCCAATACATTCAATAATATCCATTTTACGTAAAACTGATAATGATTGAGTCCTCGCGATGATGGATTTTGTTTATTTTATCCGATATTTAACAGTAGTTATTGTATTTTGTAAGCACAACTCCCGCAAAAAAAAAAGATAGAAAAAAGAGAAAAAAAAGGAAAAGACATATGACATTGCATTACATTTCGGGAGTAATTATCCACTTCTTTTATATTATGTTGAAAACTGAGACAGGAAAAATACAAAAGGAAGTAAAGACTATTTAATATATAACAGGCAGTATTAATTACAGATCTTTAGAATTGCAAATGAGTACCACATAATTGAATTCTAATCAAACCTGTTAAAACCTAGCGATTTATTATTTATTTTAAATATTTTTACAAGCCGAAGTAAATTTCATATCTCCAACAGATACGCCGCAAAATTATTAATGTTTTCTTTTCTGGCAAGATGATGGTTAGGCGGTATTTATTAGAACAAAAACTACACAGCCGTTGCTTCTAGCATTCACTCAAAGGGTTTTTTCTTTCTTTTTTCTTTTATTGTCGGTTTCTGACCGAAATCAAATCACTGTTACGATGGCATTTCGAAATCAAATAGCAAAACAAAATCAGAAATTTATAAAACTATAATGGTAAATGCTTCAATAAGAAGAATTAACCATACTTTAAGTAAAATTAATCAGAATAGAAACATTCAATGCTTGCTAAAGATTCTCAAGATACTAAAAAATAGATGCATTGAAAATTTGCTTAAAATATTCTTTAACAAACTGTTTAGTGTACTATATTCTTTTGTTTGATGTATGACAATGATCCAATTTGTTTTGCTGGGTATAATAAATATATGTATTTCTCACTACCACGCAATACCAACGACAGTATATTCCAATCAATAAAACCTCATTTTATAGTTATTGTATTAAGTGTCTACTTTCTTTCTTTAAGCAGATTACATCAATAAAACGGACACCTTTAAAATATACACTGCATATAGATACATGTACTTTTTCGGATCCAAAGAGAATTGTCATCATTTGAATACTTTGGAATGGGCTAGTTCGTAACAGTTCAGTTTATATATATATAAAGACGGCGATTAATATAATAAATTATAGGCAAAATATACAATTATCAAACCGATAAATAAAAGATATATTCAACAGACCTCCATTTGAGACCAATCATTTAAATATGATGTACGTCCAAAACAATTGAATTACTGCAGTTATGTAATGAATCCTTCGAAAATAGATCTTTATCTTCGATAAATCACTGAAATTGTATAGCAAGAAAAAATATAAACATGTGATTATAATATTTACAGGAGAGCTTCTATTTTTGCCTGATAATTTAATAGTAATTTATAAAGAAATGACCAGAGAAAAAAAGTAAAAACATTTTCCCGCCTTGAATTGTCCAGAAAAAAAAATCAGTGAGAAACAATTTTTTAACTGACCACACAAGTCAATTCAGTTTGGACTTGCTTTACACATATCTTTTTTTGCAGCATTTCATTCTGAAGTAGATAAACTTAAACAGTGCTTTTATGTCATAAAGAGATGTCTTGATGTGATTTTGAAAGTTTCGCCTTACTCCAATTGTCACCAAAATTCCTCTACAAAAATCTGACTAACTTCAGGATTTTATCGCTTTTCTTCATAGGTAGTTTAATTTGGCAAAACAATTTTGAATATAACACATGTATTGAGAAAAAATTATAGTGTCCACACCTGTTTTGATCAGGAGTATTCTTTTGTTGACTAGCTGCAGCCATATCATCCTCCCTAGTCAGGGCCTTTAAATTTAATGGTATTGGGAAGATTGAGCTTATCAAATATTTATTGAATCCATATATTGCGTTTCTTGTACATGCAGTTGTAGTACATGTTATAGAACAATTCTCAGTTTAGATCCTTCTTCAGTTGTATCTGTACATATTCTGAGTTTTATTTTTTAGGTTATTAGAAAGACCATCTTCAAGTGCAGTGTGTACACATTTGTAGGATAAATGTAGTAGCGGTGCAGGAAGGAGTATTGTGGAATAAATTAGGATACAAAATGATTGACAGCTCCTCAACAATAGATAGATTTGTTTAGATACATGTATTCTAGCATGCAATATGTTACTTGTGTAGAGTTCACAAATTTGTTTTACAACTTAACAACTTGATTCTTTGGAATACAATTTTCGACAAAATTCAAATTATGGGATACAGTATAAAAATGAAAATGTACTACTTGCAATCAGTATGGATAGTTACAGAATAGATAGTGGATTCAAGTTGTAAATATATGCTGCTGCTTGATTTCAGTGATGTGTCATTATACATGTACGTTTTGTATGATTGAATGATGGTATAGTGTATTTCGACACAATTCATAGAAATAAACACGATAATTAAGTGGTATCTTTATATTTTAAAAATACCTTTGAATTGAAACATTAATGTGTGCGTAGACGACAAGTACAGAGAAATTATTTATCGACCACAAAATAAAACGAAGAAAAGGGCTGACAGTATCTGGATATTTATGTCATGTTTGTGGCGTTAAACAGAAATTCTTCTTCTGCAATATGTTGAACTCTTTGAACATGATTGACGTGTCAAAACAATTCATAATACAGGCACGGAAAATTATGTCCACTAAGTGACAGAATGGATACCTCTTGAAGCAGATGTATTGTGGATTATGGTGTTGCATCCCTGTATTATATGGCTACATTTTATTACATATAAATGTACATTTGTATTATTTAGAGCTCAGCATTAAATTAATCAAAACAGCATTCATATTTGGTGTGTCATAAAGAAAAGATTATGTCCCTTTTACTGTATGGGTATCACTTATTTACATCTACATGTATTTTACTGGGATTTAAGGCCACTTTTGCACAAAACATAGGAGTAGGTTATTATGGTTATAATCATTTATATCGCTGTCTGTCTGTCCTTCATCCTTCACATTTGTTTAAGTCAATTTTTGTCCTCATCATATCAGTCACTACAATATGCAAGTACTCCGCTGAACTGAACCAAACTTTGATGGAATGGTCCTTTGGTGGTCCCCTTTCAGAATTATTTTGATGACCCCGACCGACATCCAAGACGGCTGCCATTATTTAAAATAGAAAATATTATAAATAGCCAATACGGCTTTGTTTCTGCACAAAATGAGTTCCAATTTGAACTGTAGATGCATGGTAAAGTGTTGTTAAATTCTCGTTGTACGTGTGGACACAGGGGTACATATATAATTATTAAAGACGCACAGATTTCTTTGTGTAAAGGCTTAAAATAAATAAAAAGGATAAAAAAATATATCGGGGTATGGAGGTCCACTAGTCAAGTGCCTGTGGGGATATATAGTCGTCATGCAATCATCTATCCGTATTCATTTGGCGAATGACTGCAACAAATTACCGAACCATCTTCCATTTTTGTGTGCAAGTGACATTTGGTTTCTATGATTTTACTGGAGACAGTTGGTAAAAATCATGGAAAAAATTAAACAGTGGTATATAAGCAGTTTAACAGCTCAGCATGATGTTTTCACACTTTAATTATTATCCCCTCTCCCAGCGAAGTTGGTTTGGCGATATAGAGTTTCGCCCATCGGTTCGTTCGTGACTTTTAATTTTGCAATAAGGTCAATATCTCAAATACTACAAGTCAAAGAACAATGATATTTCATCCACACAACATCTTGGATAGTACCGAAGTATTGGATCACAACGACCTACATTTCACACATGAGTGACTCTGGTTAAGTTTTACGTTAATGGTAAGAACTTGGATACTACAAGTCCAAGAACCATAATATTTCATCTGTGGATATATCTTGGATAGAAAAATCGGACCACAATTGGGCCACCGTGACCTAAATTTGTGCATCAGTGACTCTGGTTAAGTTTTGCATTAACGTCAAGATCTTGGATACTACAAGTCAAAGAACAATGACAATTCATATGTGGATACATATTGGATAGTACCAAGGAAACTAATCACAATTGGGTCACTGCGACTTACATTGTACACATGAATGACTCTGGTTAGGTTTTGCATTTAGGTCAAGATCTTGGATACTACAAGTGATAGAGCAATGATATTTAATCTGTAGATACATCTTGGATAGTACTGAAGAACTGGACAACAATTTGGTCACCATCACCTATATTTAATGCATGAGTGACTGGTTAAATTTTGCGTTAAGTTCAAGATCTCGAATACTATGCAAGTCATAGAGCAATGATATTTCATCTGTGGATACATCTTGGATAGTACTGAACAATCTGACCACAATTGGGTCACCATGACCTACATTTTACACACGAGTGACTCTAGATAGATTTTGCGTTTAGGTCAAGATCTCGGATACTAAAGGTCATAGAGCAATGATATTTCATTTGTGGACACGCCTTGGATAGTACCAGAGAATATGACCACAATTGGATCATTGCGACCTTTTGTACGCTTGAGTGACTCTGGTTAAGTTTTATATCATGGTTAATGTCTTGGATACTACAGTCGGACTACAAATTGGTCATGGGCAAAGGGATTAGCTGTTGATTCCGACTGCTTCAGACGTTTAATTATTTATTTATTTTTTTTTATTTCTTTTGTTTAAATAGATGTTGGGTGTTAATCGTAATCACCCTGACTGTCCGTCTGTCAGTCCATCCATCTAGATTTCGTGTCTGAATGCTAACTTTTGAAGGACTCATCAAATTTTCTTGAAATTTCCTCTGGATACTTATTCCCCCACCAAAGTTCGATTATCGTTAAATTTGTGCATATTTATTTACCATACTGCACTGTGATTGGTTGACAGCTTTAAGGTCATCCAGATTTGGTTTTTGGGTGATAACTTTTGAAAAAGTCATCAGACAGCCAGGGGGTATAAATTTAAAAGGTTACTTTTTGTAACTGAAAAAAAGTTATAATTCACATAAATTTTGACAAAATTTCACAATTTTCTTAATAAAAGTGAATTATAACCTAAACAAGTTATAAACAATTTTAATGAAAATTGGATAAGTCAGCAGAGATGTGTAAAAGCAAAGCAAATTCTTTGAAAGATAAGTTTATCATCTCAGTGAATAGGTCATTGTTTTCATAACAAATATAATAATTTTCCAGATAACTGACATTAGTGGTGTAAATTTCCTTATCTTTGAAGGGCCTGCACAGAGAGATTTTGCTGATGCTCATAAAAGTTTATTGGCCTATCATAAAATTGCATAACTATTTCATCTGGGAACATTATCAGTATGTACAGGAAAATTCCACATCTTGCTTAAATTTGCAAATGAATGAAGGTACTGAAAATCAAAATTGCCCTATTTAACTTAGTTTTGCATTTCAACCAATTTATAAATAACTGAAAAAAGTTATAAAATCAGGATGACAAGAAGTAACTTATATAAGTTATGCCCCTGACTGTCAGATTTCCTTGCATTTTGCTCAGAATACTTATTATGGTCCCTCCTCAGCGGACGCCCTATTGTGATTAATCTGTCCGTCACAAATCGTGTCAGGGCACATAACTTTAAAACCGTTTGAAGTATATCGATAATTCTTTACATGATTGTTACCCAGCACCAGAGGGTGTGTAGCATTCAATCCCTATGTCAGTATCTTCAAGGTCAAGGTCACCAACTTAGGTCAGATGTCAGCCACTATTCACATAGATTTTCGGAAATCGTATCTGGCATATAACTTTGGAACCGTTTGAAGGATATTGATAATACTTTGCATGATTGTTACCCACCACTAGAGGATGTGTTGTGTCTGATGCCCATGTCAGAATCTTCAAGGTAAAGGTAACAGCGAAAGATAATATGTAAAAATATGAACATTTATCCAATATTCGTGTCCGATCCGTACGGTTTTATCCAATTATGATATCTTCATAAAACATTGGTTCAATATGCATTACCACCAAAGGATGTGTCGCAAATAAGGTTGGAGTGGTTTCCATCAAGGTCAAGGTCACCAACTACAATGTAGGTCAGATATCAGCCGCTATTAACATACAGATTTTTGTGTCCGGCATATACCTTTTGAACAAAGTTGAGAATATATTTGATATTATGTGTAACTGTTACTCACCACCAGGGTGAGTGATGTTTAAACCCCACATCTCTCTCAAGGTCAAGGTCAGAGCCTTTGTTCAGATATTCTTATACATGTAGACTTTAAATCGGCCTTTCAACAAGTCATAGGACACAGTTTGGTAACTTTTTTATTGACCTCCAGGGTGTGTTTGTAATATTTAATCCCTCCATTTCTGTTTGCAAGGTCAAGATCACAGCCAGAATTCAAATGCCAAGTGTACTATATAAATTGTGGCGGAGCCCATCACCTGATATCTAGTTCTGATATTTGAGTGATCTTGGTTCCTGAGGTGGTTCATTCTGCATTTTCCAGGCTTGTGAATGGCAAGAGAATTTAGTCTTGGCTGCATTAATCCCCTCCCATGGCTGCCTATAGACAAGCATGAGTATTTAAATCCATGCAGCCCTTTCCCCCTTTTCCCTAAAACCAACATTTTTTCAGTGAAACCACTCATTCTTTCGGCAGACTATAGATCTTTAAGTTATGTGCAATTTCTCCAATCAAATTTCCCATTCTGGTTATTAATTTTCCAGATATTGAAACAGATCACGAATAGAAGTTAGCAGCTAGTTCATAGACCTCGGTATTTCAGAAGTTTGAACCAGAAAATCTTGTATTTATAGTAAAAAAATTATTAAAAAATAATGAAAATTCTTACTCCCAAAGTGTGAAATTTTCAATATTAAATAAAATTTCAATTATGAAAGATAATCATAAACTATTCTTTGCTTTTAGTGCGACCGATTATTGTAGCAACTGCAATTTTACACTCGTTTTTAAGACGTAGAATGCCTTAACTGCCCTGCGTACTAAATCGGATCTATAAAGCGGGAATCCAAGTACGCAGGTGATATATTCCACTGGTATCTTTGTTTCACTATAATGCATACGTTTTCGTTCTTTTTATGCATACCGATGGTTCTGCAGATGGGGTTTTGATTTTCAAGTGGATGACTTGTTTCTTTTCTCATACATGTAAATTGATTTATGTTGCTTTTCTGAATTGCTAACAAAACTAAAAAAAAAAAATTGAAAGCATTAATTTCGGTTTAGTGTTCCCATCTGTTAGCTCGGACTAGGTTTAGTATAGCCCGGTAATAGCTCTGTCGTGCTCAAACCAATTTTCAACGATTTAGTTAAACTAATTTTGACGGAATTGTTAGAATTCAAACTGAGTCTACTGTTACGTATTTCAATCTTATCGATTGAAATGAAAATAATTTTATCAACCATTATATATCAATATGTTCATGTTTACTCTGACATGCGTTGGTTTTGTGCACACTAAAAAGGAAATATCTTTGTTGCAGTCAAATATTTATAATGTGATATTGTCAGCTCTGTTCATTATCTCATACAATAGTCATTACATAAGATTTCAAAAAATGGGTCACATTTTCCAATTCAATTATTCAGTTTTTCATGTTCGTATTTTCTATTTTTTTCCCCTGAAAAGTTAATATGTTGCGTCATTAGTAGGTACATACAAATGAAAAGA
>JAOXYI010678505.1:0-14874 GCA_028566495.1 Lithophaga antillarum
ATAGATAGCATGTCAGTTATGATTAGGGAGGGGTGATATGTAATCATGGAATTGTATTATCACCTTGTAATACATGTCATACATGTACAATATTAATAAGATAGCATGTCAGTTATGATTATGGAAGGTGATACATAATCCTAGAATTGTGTTTCACCTTGTAATACATGTTTTACATGTTTTCAGTAAAATATAGCTAGCATGTCTATTATAATTATGGGGGGTGATATGCAATCCTACGTTGTACTGTCACCTTGTATAATCATGTCCCTTATGACTATTGAGGATGACATGTAATCCAGGAATTGTATTTATCACCTTGTATAATCATGTCAGTTTTGATTATAGAGGTTGATATGCAATTCTGGAATTGTATTATCGCTTTGTAATAAATTATATTCATGTTACTAGTAAAATATACAACAGTAGCTAACATGTCTCTTATGACATGTATGACTTATAATGGAGCCTGATATACAGTCCTAGAATTGTACTGTCATCTTCCAGTTTATGGTATACATGTACATGTTTCATGTAAAATATATACAGCATGTTCCGAATGATTATGGAGAGAGATAATTACTCTGTACAAGCATGACAAGCAAGAAAATTGTGATTGTAGAAGAAGATGAATTATTCAAGATATTTGCTGTGAAAATTGTGATTATGTAGGATACATAAAATTGAAGAAATATCATGTCTTCCCTTGTAAGAATAGGTAAACATCATAGAAGTAATTACTGGAGGTGTAGGCTTGATGAAATTATCACACCAGTAGATAATAGGCTATTGATTTCTCTTTGTGTTTTTATAGATTAATCAAGCCTGCCATCTATAATTGATTGTGTTTAATTCTGTGCAGCAGAAGACAAGGTACCACTTGAGCAGAAGATATCTTCAAGTTGTAGACGACAAAATGTGTGACTGGTGACGTCTGTCAGGATTTTATATTTCAAGTAAGACTGTCATGCAGGAATTTCTATTGCACTGAAAATTTTGAATTGCAAAAGAATAGCCAAAGACCCTGAAATTTATATAAAGTTTAGCACAAACCAAGTTAGCTCTGTCTGCTAAATAGTTAAAGATTGGTGAAGTGATTCAGCAGAAGATTTAAGAAGATATTGTTAGACCCTTCTGAGCAGTCAAGGAAAATGGGTAGTTTTAAGATCAAAATTTTGGGATTGCTGTCTTTTGGGAACCAGGGAACTGAACATTCACTTTTTGGCACTCTGGAACACACCTTTGGCACTGCAGTTATAATAACGATTGTTACCCTTCATGCTGTTGACCTGTTATTTGTTTTGGGTGATGGTGTTTTTCAAAAACTCCCCCACCCCTAAACAAGTCTTTTTAATGAATTATATTGCTAGAATACGTACAAGTTGATAGTGTTTAGGTCATATAAAAAAAAGATTTAGAAGCTGTTCACTAAAATAAATGTTTGTTTTTAGACAGAATTTATTTGCCTACGTTGCAGCAGCAATTGCTACCATCATTTGGGTTATAAAACATACTGAAATGCTATAGAATAAAGCAGTGATAACAGAGGAAACTGAAACTATATAAATTCTACAAATATCTCAGCTGATACATTATATAGGGGATCTCTGTGTTGGAGTGGTCTGAGTATTGGTCACTTACATTACCCACCTCAAATGTTATGAGTTTGTCCTAAGATTTGTGAGAAATACAAAAATGTGTGCTCAACGTTTGGGCCACAATAAATTAACTATTAGATTTTTATCCAAATTTTTCCTAAAATAGGGGTGGGCAGGCAAGATTTATTTTTTATTTTTTGTCTATTTTGGTGGAAAATGCCTTAAAAATGAAGAAAAATCCTCAAATCAAAACATGCAAAAATAACAAAAAAGTTTCACACTGAAAAATAGGGACGGGCGGGGATGAAAATCTAATAATTAATTTATTGTGGCCTTATATGAGAAAGCTAACCAGTTACTTGCAGTGCTAAAGTTAATGATTAACTCTCAGTACTCTGGTATCCTTTAAAAAAATTATTTCATTATATAGTTTAACATTGCTGCAATAGCCTTTAACCCCAAACAAATGGGGGCTTGGGTGGCCAAGTGATTAAGGTCACTCACTCATAACTACTAGACTAACATAGATGTCATGGGTTAAAACCTTGCTGACCCCCACTTCATGTTTTAAGGTTTCCAAGCATCTACTAAAGGTTGGGGATTTCACTGGTCAGCTGAATAGCTGTCCTAGCATTCCTCCCCCAGTAAGTCTGGTATTCACAATTTAGCTGGAAAAATTGCTGAATTAGTCGCAGTACCCACCACAACCCAACCCAAACAAACAGACATATATTTACCTATATAATCCTGAACCTCATCTTTACCTGTTTGACATTTTTCATTCCTTTGATCCTGTGACAATTCTTTTAAGTGTTTCAATATGTAGACATGTATCATACCCTGATGATGGCAGTCCTTAAAAAGACATATGATCTGTGGGCGTACATCATGTACATTGTACAATTGCATAGAGACATCTTCAAATTTGCTTGATATTTTATGTTCTCAGATTTCTTTTATGTCAAATGTTTTTCTATTCATAATATTTTCTAATTGTTAGTAACTGTTTTTTTATTACTCTATAAAAGCAATGTAAAACAGCTATACAATCCTGTGCATGTTACTTCAAATTACAGAATCTGTATCACAGTGATGCTTAGTTTGATTGATCTATAGATAGCTGTACAGAGATGGGTACCAACTCACTAGTCAATTACAGGTAAGAAATTTAATGCAATTAATAAAGTGTGCATTTTATTCATTAGAGATTATTTATTGTTTAAAGTTACTGATATATACCAAATTTTTTAAATTTTGCTAGAGAAGATGGAAATATTTTCAAGACTAAGTTTTGTCTTCAACATGCAAACAGATTTTCAAAAATCAAAAAAAATATTACTGACAAATTTTTTCTGGAAGTTGGTCTCAGCAGATGTCCAGATACATCAGTGTTTGGTATTCAGGCTTCACACACTCTTCTGAAGTCATTGTATTTGAGTGTGACCTTGAGAAATCCTTAAGTCTGACTCTGGCCTTGCAAAGAACTTGAAAGGTAACAGGAGGCTTTTAGAAATCCTATAATTTCAAATTTGGACTGAATCAAACAAAAAGATTAATTTAATGTTGTTGAGAAAATAACTTTGAAGAATAAGAAGTGTTCATCACTTTCGAAATTTTATGGTCTCC
The DNA here is from genome assembly GCA_028566495.1 of Lithophaga antillarum. NCBI lineage: Eukaryota > Metazoa > Mollusca > Bivalvia > Mytilida > Mytilidae > Lithophaga > Lithophaga antillarum. The sequence goes on from JAOXYI010678505.1 coordinate 3,225, forward strand.
ATCACAAGTTGGTCAACCAGTATGGAGTGTCTGTATCACAGATGATTACGGACATGTTCCAGGTATCATAATCATTATCCGTTTTCCATACCTGATTTACAGCTTGTCACCAGCTTTTGTACACTGAGCACGGGTGTCACTTGTGAATGCGGGACATGCTTACCCTTCAGGAGCATCTGATGTCACTACTGTTTTTTATGGGAGTTTGTATTTTCCTAGCTTTAGTTTTCGGTGTTGTATCTGTGTTCTACTTCCATGTTTGTGTTTGTGTTTGATCCTTTGTTGATAAGAGTCTTGTCTGGTCCTATCTATATGTGACTTATTAACCTCTGTATTCTTCTCATTCTATCTACAGGTACAGATCACAATAGCCTATCACCAGTAGGGTTTGAGTCTGTGCCTGACTTTGTGCGATTGATAAAGTTGCAACCGGCTCGTACATTACGTTATAAAGTTAGCATGTTACTTGCAGAAGGTCAGTAGTTTTCTATGGATATACACACAGACTTGTAGCTATTCTGTTTGTCTTGAAATAAGAGAAAGTTTAGTCTCACTAAACAACCAGAATAACCACAGATAAAAAATTCGATTTTCAGACATTTTATACCTAGCGAATAACACACGGCTTGATCCGTTTCACATTATGTCTCAACCTAAGATATCAATATCACCCAGGAACGTCGAAAGCCTGAGGGTTGACAGAGCATGTGATACAGATTAAGACATCTAATATTCTATTTATCATGTATCTGCACACATCAATAGGTATATGATATAGGGTATACCATCAAGGAATTCAGAAGAATCGGTTTGGTCAGTTAATGTTAACAATAAATATAATGCACAATATGATGCTTGATGTAAACAGAAGATTTATCCTCGATGGTTTTAACAGTTTTTATTCTGAAATTGTCTGAGGAAATTCCCGTAAATCATTTAAGAAAAGCTAAAAAGGAAATACATAAGTTTATTAACTTACTGGGGGGAGTGCCCAATGAGGTCTAGGACTCGTATAATTAGACATAATTAAATGAGACATAATGCTTCATAACATTACTCTGTTACTACAAATTTGCCCAAAAAGATTTTAAGTCACATAATCAGGGCTCGAACATAAAAATTGACGCAAGTATTAACGTAATGAAACATTTCGTGCGAAACTAGTTCCTAAAAATCCAAATCACAGAGATTAACTGGTTGAATATTCAAGTATTAACATGGTCATTATCGAAAAAGCTGGTTCCGATTAAAGCTGCCGTATTACACTACAACTTCACAAATATAACCAAAGTACTGCGTAGTACAGCTCTCATCTTTCGCTTTATATGGTGAATTGTAATCTAAAGCTAGACAGTTTTCGAATGTATTACCATCGGGCTGCCCACTATCCCAGTCGAAAAATGTCATCACGTTTCCGTCCTTAGAAATAAATGTACCATCTGTTACCATGTCTGTTCCATCGACAAAGTACTCTGTACTCCCTAAAAATGTAAAGCGTACCTTTATACTAAGTCTTGAATATCATATTTCAGGATCGGAATATTAATTTTTCGCCTTTATTAAGTCTCTGCATTGGGGTTTTTGATTACGTGATTATAGGTCTATTATTTTAAGATTATCTGATTATATCTCCAAATATTTAATGATTATCTGATTACATCCCCAAATATTTAATGATTATATGATTACAAAACATCAATTTTGGCATTTTTTGATTACCAAGATTTGATAACAAGCTATGTCAGAGTAGAATGTTATTTTTGATTATGTGATTACCACAGGAAAAAGTTTAGGATTATGTGATTACCAGGTAACCCCCATCCCACCCATGAGGGGCCTCTTTATTCAAGGTATAGGTATTTAATATTTTCAAACGAAGTGTTTTAATCAAGATCCGTGCGCTCAGTAAGGTTTCTCCATTTTGTCTTCTTTTTCCACGTACGCCACATGAGTCTTTTTATTTATTTTTTTTTACATATGTGATGTAAGTCAATTAATTTTTTTAATACTCAATTAGACATTTGAAAACTTAATTTTTTGTCTACATATTTTTGCACCAAAATTAAAAATGGGGAAAAATAACTTTTTGACATACGACATAATATAAGGGAAATTATTTTTTTAGATATGGGAGATCCCCTAACAGAATCTCACCTGTACCTATTTTTATTTTCTTCTTACGGAAGCTATTAATTTGAGCTACAGCTACCATAGAACGACGATTTCATTGACTGATTGATTGATTGTTGGTTAACACCGCGTTAGCAATATTTCAGCGAGAACTATTAAATAAATATGATCAAACTGAGAGTGATTTGAAATTTGTGTTCCATGATAATTTCGCCCAGTAGATTTTAATTCAAATGTTCGATATTTTAACCGTGTTTCTGTTTCTGTATATGGCATATGTCATAAATTAAAAGGAAAAAATCAGCTTATGTGGCTGTGTTAAACATTTTATTTATTTAAATTCTAGTCAAACATTATTCCAAGAAACAAGATAAATAAATAGATGCTTACATTATCACAGGTCCATATAATCAAGTTCTCATGATTTCAATTTAACATTTTTCTGATTAAATCATATTTTAGACACGACTATAATCTTGATGGTTTGTAACAGGAACGAATCCAAGGGAAGAGGTCGGGGATCAGATATCATACTGGTATATTAAATTACAAAATATTATATTTCGACTTACTCCCTTTGCGATTGAGCTCCACATTTAAAAAATTCTTGATCCCACGTGTCTGGTAAAACTCAAAGACTGTATAAATTGCCAAAACGTAGCGTCTTTTTCATTTGTTTGTTTATGAAAGCAGGCAACTGAACAAAATTTTCACTTTTTAAGTTATAAGCATTCGACTACGTGAAAATAAGTTAAAGCACTTACCAGGTGATTTGTTAATTTCTTCAGCAATGAAGTCCTGTTGGTCTTGATTCCGGATTGTAACCAAACCGCCGCCCGTCGCATCACCTTCACAGTTTGATTTAGCTTCGTCCCATTTTTTGAATGCATTATTAAATATTTTAATGCATAAGTTAGCTTTCCGGCTGAACGTGTAGTCACTAGGGCAGTTAGCTGAAACAAACAAGAACTCAAATATTATTAGTGTTCGGTTATAATAATAACAGTCTCACTGAATTTATTTCTTGTACCAAATATACACCGTATATTTTTGTCTTGAAGTCTGCATCTAAACTAGCGACTTTTTGGCACCTTCGAGCCTTCAGTGTTGTAGACTATTTTTGGGGTCAATAATTCCTCCCAATTAGCCTCCAATAAACAAAAAATCAGCATTTTTGTTGACCGATTTTAAGGGTAAAAAGGGATTTTTCCTATCACTTAACTGTGATGAAAAGCAACATCCGAAACACTTGATGTCACTTCCGGTTTTTACGGGAGATCGTATTGTTCTATTTTATTTTACAGTGTTCCGTCTGTGCTTTGCTTCTAGTGTTTGTGTTTGATCCTTTGTTTATAACGATCTTGTCTTGTCCTATGAATATATATATATGACTTATGAACTTCGGTATTCTTCTCATTCTACTTCAAAAGTGAGTTTTTGAACCTTTGCTGTAATTTAGTTTAGAAAACATACCTCCCCAAAATAATATAATCATTGATTTAGATGCGATGTTACAAAACCAGTGGTAGGGTTGTAATCTTTTCAAAGTTAACTCCTAAGGTGTTTGAACAGTGTACAGGGGAATGGCGAAAATAAAATAAAGTTAATAAAGATTTAAGTAAGACTGAGCTACATCTATATGTCTGTCAAACTTTGGGAACTCTCTACCTTAAAGAACAGCAGATAAATGCAGCCAATTGCTTACACTCCAGTCATATAAAAAGGCCATAAAATCATGGAAGGTCATGACCACACCACCCTAACCACCACATAATAGTGAAAATTTTGCTGGCTTGTTTAAATTGGTTCCTTTGGTGAATAAGTTCAATTCATGCAATCGATTCTATTGATCTCCTTATTCAAATCAACCGGAAATCAACCAATTCATTTTATTTTAAGCATAGATGAATTGATTCATTCGATACAATTGATCTTCGGTGTCAAACTAGTAAAATCAACCAATCCATCCTTGGCTTTTAAAAATAGATGACTGGCTCAATTGATATCCACATCACTATTGATTAAGTTGATACAATTGACCTTCTCAGTCAAACAAGTCAATCCTTCAATTGTACTTAGTAAAGTTAAATTGACTCAACTGATACAATAGTACAAATTGATACAATTGAACTCTGAAGTCAAACAAGTCAATCCTTCATTCTACCTTTTCAGAGTTCAATTGATTCAATTGACACAACTGATTTCTACATCACAATTAATTCAACTGATTCAGTTGAACTCTGAAGTCAAATTAGTCAATCCTTTGTTAAACAAATGATTCAGCTGCAAAACACTTTAAAAATTTCCTCTTGAATTCAAATGAATAAGGTCAATGTTAAGAATAATACCCGACAGTAACAATTATTACTATATATCGGGATTTTTCGTGCATGTCTAATTTTCACTGTATTTACAGATAGGAAAACTCGTGAAAATTACACCCCGCAATATATTCTCATATATGTACTTTTCATAAAAAAACCTATACTACATAACATAAATCACAAAAATTTTACATAGTGAAGATTATATTTGAGTGTTTTGGCTACAAATATGTATCGTATGAAAATTCTTGAGCGAAAATAACCCGATATATAAGGTATATTGAATTTGGTTTTTAAAAAGGAATCTTGAGAAACAAATTCTATAACATATCTTTTTGAATGCTTTATAGTTTTCTTTTGTTTGGTAATGCACAAGTATGAAATATATACATGTAAGTCTTCAAATACTTGAGCTCTTAGAAAGTATAATTGAATGATTGACTCGTTTGACCGTCGTGTTCAATTGAATCAATTGTACTCCAGAGATCAGTTGAACCAACTGTATCAATTGTATGAATCGAACTCTTAAAAAAGTAGAATTGACGAATTGACTGGTTTGATTCTAGAGTTCGACTGAGTCAACTGAACTGTTAGGAAATAAATCGAAGGACTGACTAGTCTGACAGTTGAGTTCAACTGAATCAATGGTATCAACTGAACTGTCGAAATCAATTGATTCAATTGTATCCGTTGTATCAATTGAACTCTAACAAAGAAGAATCGAAGAATTGACAGGTTTGACTGTGACGTTTAATTGATTCAATTGTACGATAAAGATCAATGGAATCAATTGCACCAATTATGTCAATTGAGTTCTCAGAAAGTATAATATAATGATTGACTGTATGACTCCAGATTGAATCAATTGTATTAATTGTCCTTTTGATATTAATTGAATGAATTATATCGATTTAGTCAACTGAACTCTACCAAAGTAGAACTGAAGGACTGACAGGTTTGACTGTGGCATTCAACTATATCAATTGTATTAATTTTACTGTATAGAACAATTGCGCCAACTGATTTATAAATGCAGTAGATTTTGAAGCATTGTTTGGTTTGACTGCTTGACTGATGAATTGACTGAATTGAAAAATAGTACAGTTGATCTCAGTTGACATGAAACATTACATAGGATTTACTGGTATGATAAATATGTCAAAGAAGTCAATTCAGCAATACTACACCACACACCTAAAATAAGACTTGTCTAGTTTCATCACTTTTGAACTGAATTCGGATGAAAATACTAACAGAAATTGTGATAATGAATTTAATAAATTTTTCAAAATCAAACGTGGTGAACGTTCATTCGAATATGTATAAAGGTCAAGATTACGACAATTTGCAACCTGTAATATTTCAAACAAACCACATAAGAAACGCGTTTTGAGGCACAAATGTTATCAGAATGCATGATAAAGCATTCATAAATGATCAAAATTTTATGACAACGGTAGCCGTAAGAGCTAATTAGTAATATCGAACAGACTACTTTAATACGCAATAATGAATTCTGCCGTAAGATCCAACAGCAGAAATGGGTCATCACGGCAGATTTTTCGGCTTATGCTCGAGCTATACTTCAAACATGCATCTTTGGTCTGTATTAGGTCCATTATTCTGCTACCCACATTTGCTATTTAAAAAGCAGTGAATTAATCTCAACAAACTCTAAGATCTATATCTGTTGCAGATTAGCATTTTCTTGACCATGGCTCCATATTTCATACATGTGTATTCGGAGAGGGTTCGCAAGCCATCTTTTTAAATACTTTTTGTCCGGGTCACCATTACATATTAAGGGCTTGTTTCATTTACATTTTATTTTATTATCTTAACATTAAGCTCATTTTAGAATTATCAAGTATTTAAATTTTTGATTTTACAAAATTTTACGCGCACCTGGTGGGAAAATTTGACTTGTCCAATTTCGATTACCGAAATCAAAAGGTAAATTACAGCAGTCATTGCGCTATCCTTCATCATATTGTATTATATTTCAAGACTTTAAATTTCAGTGTTTCACTTTATTTGTCCCGAATCATAATTTTCTAATAAATTTAATTTCAGTTGACCCGAGATTGTTTACTTTGATCAGTTTCAAGAGCAATGATGAAATTGATTGCCCAGGTGTTCGTAGGTCTAGATTTATGAATTTATGCTGAGGTCGATAGGTCATGTTTTAAAAAAGGTTTTTAATTGTTTTACAAGTATTTGTTACTAGAAGTGTTGACTTTTTTCTTATTTTATAGACGGTTTATATACGTTAATTGGTATCGTAGAAAATTTGAAAGTAAGCCATTAAGACATAGATGAATAGTTGCACGCATAAGGTCACAAGGCTTGTACCTTTCAGTAAGGGGAATAACTCTTATGTGCAGACGAATGGATAGACAGATAACATACGTGTTTTCATATTTTTGGAAAGCATCACACAAAATATGAAACTGACCCATTAAAAGGTAAATGACTAGTTTTATGTACAATGTTAAAAATCACATAACCAAAAAATGGCAACAACTCTTGTAAACATGTTCACATCCATGAAGAAGCATCTCGTAAAATTTCATTTGATTCATGCATTGCATGCACAAGCTTCGGACGGACGAATGGACAGAAAGGGGAAGTCAGTAAACACTCGCTCTATGAGCATGACAAGTGGATCATAAAAAGAGTAAGTATTCTCTGAAAATTAAGTTTTGACTTTTATAATTTGATCTTCTTCAGTATACTTTGAAGTCTTTCATGCAATGTATACGTTGTATATACTATTTCAGTTCACTGACGGCACATTCAGCGGAATATTTTCAATTATAGACGCATTCAGTAACGCTTTAGCCAAAAAAAAAAAAAAAAAAATTGCTTCTTAACATAAACTTGTATTCACATTAAAAATATATATGCAAATAAAATTTTAAACGAGCATTTTTGTAACATTTTGTTAAACTTTAAATCCAAATAAAACTGGATAATTCGTAGATTTTGAAGTTTGAATAAACACTTGAAGAAAAATCACATTGTAATAAAACACGTTATGACGTAATATAGTGTTTCATGGACAATTATGAAGTGTTTAATTGATCTTTAATTTTTAGATTTGTTCCGAAAGGAAATATCATTTCTTTGGATGTCTGATATTGTTATTCATCGACACTAAATATGTTCGGAATGTCTTAGATTGGCACGCCACAGAGCAAAAGTGCCCCCTCCAAAAAAAAGGAACAATGCGAGAATCTCCCTGGGTTGTTACATGAATTTTACTCATGATCGTTTTATCCATTTGAAGACTATAAATTTTATCAGTTCTATATTCATTACTTTTTAGCTCACCTGACACGAAGAGCCGTGTGAGCCAAATATAATTTGGTATCCGTCGTCGTCAGTCGTTAGCTTTTCATATTTCGATCTTCTTCTCTGAAACCACAGAACCAAATGGAACCAAAATTGGCAGTAATGTGCAATAAACCTTTTCAAGGTTAGTTTTGTATTTGCCCCCAGGCGAAACGTCATAGACAAAATTTACTGTGACGTCAAAATTGCCATAACGAATGTCCTGGGCAACTTCGACGTCACAGTACACTTAGACTATGACGTTTCGCCTGGAGGCAAATACAAGACTAACCTTGAAAAGGTTTATTGGTTGTCCTTTCGAAACATGTGTTTTTGGTGACATCAAAAATTCAACATGGCCGCCACCTAGGGTCAAAAATGTGTTTTGATTGGCTGAAATTTCATAGATCTTCTTGTCAGAAACTACAGCCGAAGGAATTTTTTATCGTGTAAAGTGATCCTTTGATGGTCTTCTACCAAACTTATATTTTTGGTACCAATCGTAAATTCAACATGGCTGCCAGTCCGGGACATAGTTTAACATTTGATCCTATGGGAAATGAACTTAAAGACCTTCTTCGTGGAAACAACTGAAAGTTAAACTGAAACTATATATAAATGATCAATGGATGGTCCTTTACCAGATTTGATTTTAATATCGATCGGAATTCCAAGATGACTGTCACAAACGATCATACTGTAACACTGAATCCAAATGGAAATATGCTTAAAGATCTTCTTCTTGGAACATGTGAGACAGTTATACTAAAACTGTTCATGATTGATCATTGGATGGTCTTTCAGAAAATTTGTGTTTTTCATGCTGATCGCAATTCAAAGGTGGCCTCCATCGACGAACTTAGCTTAATATTGCACCCCTTGGGAAATGTGCTTAAAGATCTTCTTCTTGGAAACAGCCGAGACAATGAAACCGAAACTTTTCATGATTGATTATTGGATTTGTCTGTCACGAAGTTTGTGTTTTTCATGCCGATCGGAATTCCAAATGGCAGCCACCTATGAGCATATGGGAAATTTTACTTGAAGACCTTCTTCTTGGAAACAGCTTAGACAATTAAATCGAAAGTGTTCATGATTTATCAATGGAGTTTTTTACACCAATTTGTGTTCTTTATGCGGATCGAAAATTACAAGATGGCCGCCACTGACGAACATTTTACATGGAAGCCTATGGGAAATGTGCTTAATCCAAATTGAGCTGAGACAATTAAACCTACACTGTTCATGACTCATCATTGGATGGTTTTTCACCAAGTACGTATTTTTCATGCCAAGACGGCCGCAACGGACGAACATAATTTTATATTGGACCATATGGGATATGTGCTTAAAGATCTTCTTGGAAATAGCTGAGATAATTAAACTGTCCATGATTGATCGTTTGAAAGTCTTTCACCAAGTATGTGTTTCTAATGCCGATCGAAATTACAAGATGGCCGCCACTAAGGCAACATAGTTTAACATTGTACCAAATAGGAAATACAATGAAAGATAATCTCGGAAACAAATGGGTGTCAAACCGAAACTGTTCATGAATGATCATTGGATAGCTTTCAGTTTATAACCAAATGAGTCTTTAGTTTTTAATTGTACCTTGCCAAAGACTATCAGAAACCTTAATTTGCTCTCCCATATTAGTTGGACGTTCTTTACTAATTTGTTTGATTATCTCTACTAGAGAGATTTCCTGTAGAAAAGTTCGTCATGTGTCTGTCCATTTACCGTGCAGTCGTATCCAGTTAAATGATGCGTAAAGTTACAGCTTTCATATTTTGAAAGTGGCCAATATTTGGTTTCAAACATTTAAAAAAAAATATGTGAGGCTATGTTAGGGTCCCATATGGCGTCTGTAAAAAATAATTTCCCAATATGACATAGTATTATGTCAAAAAGGTCGTTATTCCAGTTGTTTTTTTTTATTTTGGCGAAGTTATATGTAAAGAAATAGTAAATTTTCGAATGCTTATATGGAGTATGTTATTGTTAAGCAATATGTTCTCATATGGCATATATAAAAAATAAAACGGCGCATATGGTGTATGTAAAAAAAAATCATAACAGATCCTCTGAACATAAGAAGATCTCATGATTTTTTTACATCATACCGTATCCAGTGCAAGACGTAAAGATGTGTGAGAATATACCTATGGGATTTGCCACTTTGATAGTGAACTGTAAAGGAATCGCGATAGAAATTTTTTTTCTGAAATTATTTTTTCAGGAATAAGTGTAATTTTTTTCTAAATGGTATTGCAGCATATGTGACATATGTAAGTCAAAGGGTAACCCCCTGAAATAGCCAATTGAACATTCCAAACCAGACGCTCGTCTGAGCCTGTATGACTTAAATAGTTACAGCGCTTTATTAGGAATTGGATGTTATCCCTAACGCAAATTTTCATATTGAGGCTAATTATAAACCATGTCGATACAGAAGCGGCCAATGACATCAAAACCACGAAACTTGACAGATAGTTTCTACGAAGACGATTTTACACATGATTCCGCTGGAGTTCTATGTTATAACTTTGTCTAATAGTAACCACCTTCTTGGGTTTTCAATATCGGCTGAGAAATTCAAGACTTCATAAAGGACGTTTCAAAGTAACATTTTCTATTTGAGAAGATGATCTCAAAGGTATTTCCCGCAGGGTTTAATGTTAAACAATGTCCTGTGGTGACGGTTATCTCTGATCTCAAATCGGATAAAAACACAAACACTGTAGAGGACCACCCAAGAAATATTTCAGCCACTGAACAGTTTCATTGACTCCGTGGTAACTAAGTAAATCTGTAAAACGTATTTCTCATGGGTTCATATTTTTTTAATATATGTCTTGCGGTGGCGGTCATCACGAATTTCCAAGCGGCACAAAAAAATACAAACTTTGTAGCAGATCACCCAATCAGCATTTCTGCCATTGAACAGTTTATTAATTTAGTGGTATCTGTGAAAAAGATCTTTAAACCCATTTCACATAGGGCATATGTTCCGAGCTGGCAATCATCAAGAATTTCTACACAAAAAACCCAAACTTTGTAAAGCGTTATCCAAGGAGCGTCCGTACACCGTTATTGTTTTATCGGTTATGTGGTTTGTGATAAGAAGATCTTTATCTTTAAAATTTCGACCAGTCAGAGCACATTATTTGCTCTGGCGGTCATGTTAAATTTCAGATCGCAGTGAAAAACGCAAATTTTGTAGAAAACCATTTAGGAACACTTCTGCCAAGTTTGCGTCCTGTCTTTTCAGTGGTTTCAGAAAAGCAGGTTGAAATGTGGAAACCTAACGACGACGGACGCCAAGTGATGGCAACAGCTTACATGACCCTTCCGGTCAGTTGAACTAATAAAGTAGGCGAACGGTTGAAATGAAATGGCTATGATTAAAATTACAAACCTATGAACTTTGTTTAACAGTGTTTAGTATTAATTAAAAAGAAAATACACGATCGAGTGTATACGTAAATGACAAAGCCCCATAGAGATCCACAAAGTTTAAGGTCAGACCAAGTAAAGAAACAGAGCTGAGATTGCCATTGTTAGTGATGTGAGACCTTGAACATTCACGCCATTAACTCATACAGTGACGCCCTATAGTGTGCACATAAGCGATATACTCTTTACTATAGATGCCGATACACGTTACATATCACTGTTTTGATCTCCAGGGATAGCCAGCAAATGACAAAACAAAAAAGGGGAAGATAATATCACAAATATTTTCATCGTTGTAATTATAATTCCCAAATTTAAACAAAAGAAAACATACATATGCATTTAAATAAACACAAGGGTTCTTTTACCATCATTTCTCCGTTCTATCCAGCTACTGTTTTGTT
>JAOXYI010679614.1:0-14870 GCA_028566495.1 Lithophaga antillarum
TTTGGTCTCAAAAGAAAATTTGATAGTGTTTGAAAAATATTTACTAATATTTCACTTGCGGTGTTGTGTTTATCAAATGTATGCTGTAACTGACACCTGATAACACATCAGATTAATTAAATGACTGACTGAAATAAGGTCGTGGTTGCTACAATTGATAATTTACCTGCATAACTGCTTCATAAGTGTATTTGGATACAAAATTTACGAATACGAAAATTTACAACTTACAAGATTTATTAATACACAGCTTATAAGATGGCATTCTGTGTGCGTCATTACAGCTCAGTTTCAACTAATTGCAAATATTATTGATCTAAAGAATCCTACTTAAATCTAAATAATTACACCTAAACTCAACCGTGTCCTCAAAAGTCAGATACCAATCTTTCGAGTGCAATTTAGAGGTAATACCTCTGAGGTCGCTCTTCTTCAGTGGTAAACCAGTTGTTCTTTTATATAACGTATGTTCAGGTTGGACCATACATCGGTTTTGTGGTTCATAATTATTTGTAGTGTGCATGTGCAGGATCTGCTTTTTTGTAAAATGATTGTTTTAGAATTTTGTTATGAGCTGTTTAATATTTTTGTGCTTACTGTACGCTATCATAGGAAGGTTTTTGAATATGTATTAAATTCTTTGTTCTTTGCAATTACATTTGTACATGCCAGTGTTTAAGAAGCAGTCTTTTTAGTTGTTTAACTGACGGTTTAAATTTTGTTACTAGCACGAGTGGTTTGGATTTCTTAGTAATTGAATGTTTCAATACCGTGTCCCGTTTTATTTTCATAGAATTTTCTATTATTTCGTTTATTTTCGTCTCTTTATAGTTTCTCTTTATTAGTCTAGCCTAAAGAGCGTACCATTTCTTTCAGTATGTTTTTTTGCTCCTGTTTCTGATGTATCGTATTATCCCGTCTTTAACGAGCCCTTTAAAAATACTTTTTGGATGTGCACTAGTTCTCTCTAAAAACTGAAAGGTTTCCGTAGGTTTTATATACGTTTTTATATCTAACATTCCGCTGTTGTGGAATCGTTTCCCTTTATATACATCAGTGTCTAAAAACGTAATATCGTTCTGTGAAAATTCATATATGAATTTCAAATGCTCGTGTATGTTGTTAGCAATGTTAAAAAGCTGTTGAATTTCGTCGGTATGACGTAATTGATAATTTACCTGCAAAGAATGTACATTTTGTAATTGCAAAGAAAAAAGAATTCACTACAATATTCAAAAACCTTCATATGATAGCGTACAGTAAACACAAAAATATTAAACAGCTAACAGTCAAAATTCAAAAATAATCACTTTACAAAAAAGCAGATACTACACAAATACGTGCACACTACAAAAAAATATGAACCACAAAACCGGTGAATGGTCCAAAAATCTAAAAATGTAAAATGTTTTAAGTTTTTGACTCTAAAACATCTGAACAATTTTAGAACTTTGAATTGTTAAGTGATACACGGACGTTATCCCGCTGTTTGTTATGCAAATTGTAATGGAAAGACACATTAAAAAACTACACAAATAATAAAACAAGTTGTCGCTTCAAGAAAGCTCAGTGTCATGTTAATGTTAATGCTATAGAAACATACACGACCAATGCAATTAATTATAAGGCAAACAGTATTTTATCTTTACTGGAAGATAGCTAGCTTTCGAACTTGAAAACATCATTTCGACGCTAATTTTCCTGTACATAGAACGCAATTGATCTAATTATTTCTTCCACATTCAGAATGGCGTAATGTTACTAGAGTAATTTAAACTATACAGAAAAGCCAAATGTTTACATTTGCTCAGTCTTTTTAGAAAGTTAGTGATGATGTCATCACGATATTTAAAAAAATGATTAATGGGACAGAAATTGTTATTTTATAAGCATATTAACTTATTGATCATTGATGGTTTCATCAAAATTTAAAATAAATGTTGCTGGGCAGTTTTTCTATCTTTTTTTGTCACAAGTATATAATATATTCTCTAACAAACCTGTGTATCAGTTCTCATTGTTATTCAAGGTGTTTAAAGTACTGGACTGTTCCAAAATAACAATAGAGCAGGTGAAATTTCTCAAAATGAACGATCCGATGGATCTCAAAATATTACCCGGATGTCAATTCTACTTGCCAAATGGATACACTATTCATCTTCTTATTGATGGCACTGGTAGTGAATGGGGTGAGCATTTAGGAGCTGCAATCGCTTATATGTAGTTGCTGTCTTCAATATGGTGGTAATATACATGTTTTTGAAAGCTAAAGAGTTATACCAGTGACGGTTTTATTTCTTGCGCTTGCAGCGACCGATACTCTGTCAGCATTGTACAGTTTCTTGTCGATAAATTTGTCACCGTTATTTGGTATTACAGAAGTACAACATTGACATTGTCAATAATTATTATAGTTATTGTTGAGCTTACAATTTAGTATCCGTACATTTATAATCTATCGATACTGATCACGCTAACAGTTGGTATTTTGAAAACTTCAGCTATAATGTTTCCATTCTGGTTTCAATCTTATTTTACTAAGCGAAAAACTATCACACACACACACACACACACACGATAGTTATTTTCTGCTTTGTTTGCAATATCTAGTTCCAGAATTTACACATAGAACGTTTTGTTTTTATAAACAGAATAAGTAATGAAATCAGATACAAGCTAATAAAATTGATTTACCGTCATATACCACTTTCTATTGGTAATGTTGACGAAAGAAAATTTTTTAACTGGTTCTTCAATAATGAATGAACTTACAATTCACCAAAAATGCAGAAAACATGAAATCAGACAATAACGTCTGGTCCTCTAGATGTATGAGTCTTGGATGTGACTATGGTAATCCTGTCGTTCTATTTATAAACGACCTTCCAAGGAACATTTCTATAGAGTTTTGGTTCTATCGACCATGTAGTACTTGACAAGATATTTAAGGTTTCAGCCACTGATATCGCGTTATTGACCCTGGCATCCATGTTGAACCTCCGTTTAGTACGAAAAACGAGACTTTGTAGAGGGCCTGCCAAAAACATACCGGACAAGATTGTTTTCAGTTTTACCCAGTGGCTTTTCGATAAGAAGATGAATATATGAAAAGATTAACGCTGATGATGGATGCCGAGTGATGGTAATAGCTCATATAGACCTCCTGATCAAGTGAGTTTAAAACGGGGCATTGTTGCAAAGACGTAATGCAATCCAAGAAACAAGACTCCTACATCTAGAGGACCAGACAAGACCATTACCACAAACGATCAAACACAAACACAGACATGGAAAAACCATAAAATTGAAAACTAAAGGTGGGATAACGTTCGCGATTGAAAACTTTTGTTGCAATTGGTTTAGTATAGGTATATAAAATAAGCAGAACAGACTGGTATTTAAACTATGAAACTTTTTTATCATGAAGGATATTGCTGAGCTGGTTGATGGCATCTAAGGCTTTGTTAGCAAAATTAAGCTTGAGGAAAGAACGCTTTTCTAATGCATCCTTTGTTATGCTGACAGGCTTAAATAGCGTTTGTTGACCAATATTCGAGACTATAGCAAAAGTAAATATATAGTTGAATTAGGATCTGTAACCGGAGTTTCCAAACAAGTGTTGTATAAAACATGCAGTTTTAAATGTAGTACAGAATACAACTTAGTACGAATCATGAATGCCAAGTGGTTTGTTTTGTTTACAAAGTAAAAGGCTGCTAATATAATTTTGTTGCCGTGTAGTGTCGATTGCCATGGCTACAACGAGCGCTGATGTTAAAAATATTCAACACATTCATGGAACAGCATTTAGGACTTGAAAAATGATATATACTTTTAATGTTTTCATAGCAACCATAAGGAATTGAAGATCAAAGTTCTGTTATCCAGTATTCTTCTCTTTGTGTACGGAAGGGTGTACTCAAGTTTGGATTGTTGGTGGGATGGTATATTTCACAAAAGGGACAGAATTATCGGATTGATTAAAATGCTGGTATACGAATTGATTTTCATAATTCCAGATCGATAGCCACACATTTGCCGTTTAGCCATCCTTAGTTTTTTTTGTGGGGAGTTCGTATTGTTCAATTTTAAGTTTAATGTCTTAAGTTACGTATTATAGTGTTTGTTACACTTTCCGTGTAAAAACGATGTTCGGTTCGTAGTTTACTCCAGTACCAAGAATCTGACTAAGTTCAACAGCACATTTCTAACCTATCATATAACAATACTGTGTAGAAATGTATATCAACAGTATAATTGTAAATTTTACTGTTTCAGCACAGTACATTTCATTGTTTTTTTCAGTACTGCTTATTTCAGTATTGAATCTACTTTTAATTTCAGTGTGTTTTCTGCATACTGTTTATTTCTTGTTATCCATTTACTACTTCGACGGTAGTTTTAGGTATCTCTGGATGGTTATATTGTTTGAAGGGATTTACAGGGGACTAACTTAAATATTCAGGTATATTCATCAAGAATTAAGAAGTCTAATTGCAAAGTTTAAGTTTTTTAATACTGCCCGTACGTGAAATCTCCGTGCTATTTTTACACCTATATAAATTGCGTTTCGAAAATTCGTTCCGCTGGAAAATACAAAGTTCATCTTTTTCTCTTCTTTCGTTGAAAAATGGTTTTATGTCATACTAAATTCGTAAACTATATTCATTCTTAAAATTCTTATATTTATCATAGTGATATGTTGCCATGGAAACGTGCCAACAATCATCCCGAAGAATAAGGCTATATTCCAAATACCTTGCGAGAAATGGTCGCAATTCTAAGTTGTCAAATAAAATCAGATGTACTTTGATTGTATTTAAAATCTCTTCAAAGAAAAGTTAGAAGGGTGCATAGCATATTTATCTAAAACCTGACAGTTGCTTTACAAATATAATCCAAACTAAGAGGCAATATTGGGTTATCCGTTAAGAAATATGCAGATTTTCAAGCAGCAGAACAAGCAAAAGGCGACAAAAAAGTAAAATTCTGCCAGTATTTCTAACTTCCTTTACATGATATGTCTGATATAAATGCTTCAATTAACTGTATTCAGAGAATATTAGGATAAATCACGTAATAGTGTATAAAGTGTACATCTTTGTTGATAATATTATAGCTTAGTTGAGAGATTAAATTTCACTATTAACAAAAATAAAAGTCTTGTATCGGAAAGAATTTTCTCAACACCGTTTAGGTTTCCATAGAAAACTGCATATTTTTGTGAAAATTTTCTGTGGTCACAAAATTGTGGAGACTTCTTCAGAGATCTCCGGTGAGACATTTATGATGCTGACAAAATTTTCTGGAGATGTATGGAAAATATTTCTCTGACTAAATTGGATAGGGATATTTATGTAGAAACGTGGAGTTTAGAACAAGTAAAGCGTTGAAAATTGTGTAGTATAGACTAAATCTTTTTGCAAACATGGAAAAGTATGGGAATTTTGGACTTAGAAATGTTTGTCTTGCATATTGATACTAATGGACTTAATTATTTCTTGTAACTTCCACATTACAGGTAGTTGCGAGATATCTACTGAATGGGAGACACGTCTTACGACTAGAGGCTGATCTGAGCTTGTATTGGTCAGCTGATTTATTATCCAAAATGGAAATATTTTCCAAACATGATCCTACGTTAAACGTTGTTCCACACTGGCCGCCATCTGACTTCTAATATAGCACAAAAACACACAGACTTTGTAATGATCATTCAAGAACAGTGTGTTAATTGTCCTTGTATCTATTCGACACTGAGGATCCGAAGCCACATACCAACAACATATATTCGGAGATGTTTAGATTTATAATGGCTACGCCCATGAACGCGGTCCTGTAAGAAGACATCCGGAACCGGATATCTATTTTTAGTAGTTTTATGACGTCAATACGCTAAAACAAGATGCCTTTCACACCGGAAGTAAAAAAATTTTGCAAGAGTTTTCTGTATTTTAGTTGACGTCATCTATGCCATATTATAGTAAACGATGTTATACATGTTTTGAAGCCAGAAATCCAATGAATTGAGATGCAAAATTTCGTTTCGATACGTAATGTTATGACCAAGATGCATTAAAATAAAGCGGTATCATCCCATATTTTTTGTATATGTATGTCCTTACAGCATTCTACCGACGTGGAACATATATGTCCTTAGCGCAGGCAAAGGGTTACAGTAATTTACGTGCAACTTTGTACTTTGTACTTAGCAAATCTTTTTGGCCAAGTAAGGATAAACAGCTTACCAGATCTTTGCCCTTTCTTTATTTTTTGCTTCTTTTCCTTTGGGGACTGCTTTTTCTGTCTTTTTTCTGATATCTGCTAAAATTATTAGCAGACACATCCTTAAAGCAATGTACACAATATTGTTTTAGCGAACTGACATCATAAAACTATTAAAAATAGATATCAGGTTCCGGTTATCTTCTTACAGCCATTGTAAATCAAAGCACTAAACGACTAAACACCTCCGAATATATGTTACTGGTATATGGCTTCGGGTCCTCAGCGTCGCATATACTAGTATTTTAGATACAAGGACAATTAACACACTATTCTTGAATGATCATGGCATGATCAATAAAAGTCTGCATGTTTTTATGCTAAGTTAGAAGTCAGATAGCGGCCAGTGTAGGACATATGACCACTTTTGGAAAATTTTTCAGTTTTGGATAATAAATCAGCTAAAAATCAGGTGACCGATATAGGCTCAGGTGAACTTCTAGGTGTGAGACTTGTCTCCCTTTCAGAAGATATATCACATACACCTATAATGTTTTTGTTTGAAAGTTACAAGAAAAAAATTCTAAGTCCATTAGTACCAATATGCAAGACAAAAATTTCTAGGTCCAAAACTTTTCATATTTTTACATGTTTGCAAAAAGATTTAGTCTATACTACAGAATTTTCCACACTTCACTTGTTTTAAGCTCCTCGTTTTTACATAAATATCCATACCTAATTTAATCAGAGAAATATTTTCCATGTTTCTCCAGAAAATTCTGTCAGCATCAGAAATTTCTCCATGGAGATCTCTGGAAAATTCTCTATAATTTTATGACTACAGAAAAAAATCCACAACATTCCATAAAAATACGCAGTTTTCCATGGAAATCTATGTAGATGTAGAAATAGCACAGAAATTTCACGTACGGGCAGTATTAGAAAACTTAAACTACAATTAGACATCTTAATTCTTCATTAATCTACCTGAATTATTAAGTTAATCCCCTGTAAGTCCCTTCAAACAATAAAAACCACCAAGAGATACCTGAAACTACCGACGAAGTAGTAAAATGCCTAAGAAGAAATAAACAGTACGGAAAAATTTCTTACATTAACAGTATTGATAAGGTACTGTCAAAAACAGCATTGAAAAGGTACAGGTATAAACAGTACCGAAAAAGTACTATTATAAACAGTACTGAAAGAGTACTTTTTTAACAGTACTGAAAAAGTACTTCTTTTAACAGTATTGAAAAAGTACTTTTTTAACAGTCCTGAAACGGAACTGAAATAAAATGTACTAATTCAATTCTGAAGTAAACAGTACTGAATAGGTACTGTTATAAACAGTACTGGAAAAGCACTTTTTGTAAAAAGTACTAAAAACTCACTGAAATTAAAAGTACTGATTCAATACTGAAAAAAACAGTACTAAAAACAAAACAATAAAATGTACGGTGCTGAAACAGAATTTACAATTGTACTGTTGATACATATTTCTTCACAGTACTGTCATATGATAGGTTAGAAATGTACTTTGGATCTTAACCAAATTCTTGGTAGTGTTCCAATTATTATTTTTAAGGAGTTGTTATTTTATGTTAAATGTATTCTTTTTAAGTGGCGTGGTGGTGTCCAACACATTTTCGTGTAAAAACGATGTTGCTGTCGTTTCACAATATACAACAGGTGTCACAAGTGAGGCAGGACATGCTTACCCTTCCGGAGCACCTGATATGACGTCCGAGGTTTAGTTTTCAGTGTTGTGTCTGTGTTCTACTTCCACGTTTGTGTCTGTGTTTGATCCTTTGTTGATATCGTATTTGTCTAGTCCTATGGATATGTAACTTGTGAACTTCGGTATTCTTCTCATTCTATCTAGTCTCGCCAACATATACTAAATAAAGCAATAGGAAATCCATATGGCCAAATACAATGGGACACATTTAAAATATATTTAATGATCTTCTCAGAAACATCAGTGAGGTAGCAATATAAAAACGCAGCTCAGTATGCAAGCATCAAATATTATTACACAGTATGGATTTGGTCTCGCTGTAATATATGTAAACAGTTGTTGACCTGGCTTTAAGAAATATTTTGAAAGATAAATTGAGAGGTTTATACGAACCCAGCAATTGATGGCGTTTTAATACTACAGAGGCGAGGAGGGTGAACTACAAGCTTTGGTGTAATAAATTAGGAAAGGGCAATATACACGCCGTTTGTAGGAGTGGATGGAATTTTGCCTTGCTTTGGAAAATTAATGATGTTGAAATTAAAATTATCATAAAGCTTGGTGTAGAGATGAACAGTTGGGTCAAATCTAAGATAATTTTGTTGTGGAGATGACCAGTTGAGTTAAACCTAAGATAATTGTTTAAAAAGTAGGCAAGGAAAACTGTTTTTCTTGTTTTGTTACCGCGAATTCTTTTGGATATATAAATAAAATTCACTTTAATAAACTACGGTCGTTAATAGACAAAATATCATCATATACCTGATCAAATAGGATTTATTTTCTCTAATTTATTGTAATAATAAGTAACTTTATCTATTATAAATTTAAGAACAAATTAGGTAGTATAGGCACAATTAGTTCCGATTCGAAGATTTAACCTCCAGACTAAACAAATCACTTATCTACGAGGAATTCTTGCAAACTGAGCACATAATGTTCAGAGCTGAAATTTGTTTCAAACATCACCGAATGAAAAGTGTTAAGATACTGAGTAAATGTATCTGACGCAATCGCAAATAATACACAATGGGAAAGCCAAGCAAAGAATCAATGTTTTATTGCTGGTCTACATCTTGAAATCGTAGCAAGGTCTTCAGCTGTTTTCAATTATACACAAACCTTACTGTAAGTTGAAGGTGGTACCTAGCGTCGACCTGAGCGTACTCTTTGTTAGGTGTCGATAAACGCTACTTCTGTG
The DNA here is from genome assembly GCA_028566495.1 of Lithophaga antillarum. Lineage (NCBI taxonomy): Eukaryota > Metazoa > Mollusca > Bivalvia > Mytilida > Mytilidae > Lithophaga > Lithophaga antillarum. Next base: position 9,168 of record JAOXYI010679614.1, read on the forward strand.
CCATTGTTGTCATTTCCGCAGATGCGGGGATATTAACAAATTACTGAATAACGGGTAATAATCTGATAAATACTTTCATCGTATGCCCGACAACAGACCACACACACACACACACACACACACACACACACACACAAAAAAAATAAATATATAAACAAAAATAGAAACAGTAAACAAGTCAGTCTAATTTTAATTGAAATGAACGCAGAAGAGATATATGTCAACACCAACAATCTAAATACAATATTTGTCCTGTTTTGTTTGGACTACTTTGTGCTTGTTGCAAAAATTAAACAATTCGGGTTAAATGTCCTTAAACAATGCTTGAGAAAATTGCAGATTTGCAAGAGATGGTGTAAGGTGCTTCCAGGGCAGTTTCGTGCAATCTGAGGTTGTTTTATGTAGTTTTATTCTTAAAATTTGAAAAGTGTTTTGGAGTGTTTACATGTAAAAGGATACTTCATTGCACATATTCATGCGAAAAATGTGTATTGAAACACAGAATGCAGAATGTTTCAAAGATAAACGGGACAAACTAAACTAATTTCGTTAAAAAAAAAAAAAAATAAATCATGTTTTGAGAGAGTCCCTTATATGCATAGTGTACAGCATGAAGTGGTTCAGCATATAATTCATTCCAAACTATTATTATAAGGCATAAAATTTACATAAAGATTTTATTTGAAAAACCCCAAATCACAATCGCACCGAAAATATTAGATACTAATTAAACCAAACAGTCAAGAAATCCTGAAACTAAGAATGTAAAATATAACAAACTGCTGCATACTAAATAGACTTGACTCAAGCCCACTAATCCGAACCATATTGCCTGCAATAGTGACATTATCAGCTGCCACTCGGGGGTCAATTTTCACTGAAATCCCCTAAAAAGGAGCGGAATTTACTCAGCACTTTATGATTAAAATTTCGGGGATGTGAAGTGGAATTTTTTCCCCGCTATTTTTCAAACCTCGAGAAAATGTAAACAAATATTCCCGTATCAGGTAAAAAATCAGAGACGTGGTTATCTCTTCGGCCTCATATATCAGCAAATTAGATTAAATAAATGAATCCAACCATTTATTTCCAAAACACTTCGATGCATTATATCTTCCGAACAACAATAACATTTGAATTACAGTCATCAGCTGTATCACAGCACTTCGCACAATATGGCGGAACAATATATTCATTTAATCACGAGTTTCGCCTCCCTCAGTTCAAAGGTCATTTACCAGTCTTGAGTCACATGGAAATAAGTAAAATGAGACGTGATGATTCGTGTTCCTGGTTTTGTTCAGGCATTGACTAAAAATGGGAGGTTTACACCTTAAACGGTTAAGATGTTAAATTAAATTAAATATAATTATGATATAGCAGCTACAATAACGGCCTGTCGAAAGTTAAACCAAAGCTGGCGAGAAGCTGGCAAATTGAAAACCCATTTTGAACACTCGCTAGCAACTGTTGACAGCTCAGCTGTCATAAAGCTGAAAGCTTTTCGCCAGCAGGGATTTCAATTTGTCAGCTACCGTTGAACACTCGCTAGCAACTCTAGATTTCCTGTCGTTGAACACTCGTCAGCCTAATCCTTTGGTTCTATGAAAAATTAACAATAAAGATATGGCAAATATTCGCAGTTCGCACACCATAATCGAAATTTTAATACTGTATGAAAAACATTTACTTGTATTTCAGTTGTGGTGTTATGTTTTATTAAATGTATGCTATAAAACTGACACCAGATAACATATCAAATTAATTAAATGACTTACTGAAGTAAGGTCATGGTTGCTACAATTCACAATTTACCTGCATAACTGCTTCATAATGGTATTTGGATACACAATGTATGAAAACACAACTTATAAGATGGCATTTTATGTGCGTCATTACAGTTTAGTTTCAACTAAATGCAAATACTACTGATCTAAAGGATTCTACTTTTGTTTACTTTAGGAATTACAAGTTCTTTAAAACAATAAGAAATTAATGAAACACCTTTCCCCGGGATCTTTCCAGCTGTCTGTATGTATGAGAAAAGTGGTAAAGTATTTGAAAGAAACAAACGTGGTAGCATTGAAAAAAATTAACCAATTTATCCTTTCTTTGGTCAAAAACAGCAGGACCAGGACTACAGTTATCTAAAGTAACCTGTATTTTGTGTCGAGGACCATTGTGTTAAAATATTAAAAGAATGTGTCTTTGGGAACAGAAGTTAGAGCATGGAACCAAGTGTACACATGACAGACCCTGCCAGAATATGTCCGGAAATTGTGCCCTGACCCTGATTTGGAAGCTGTTTCATATCACAATAAATATTTTTAAATATCGTCTTGTACTTAAAATTGCGCCAGTATACCCCTCTACACATCTAGTCAAATATTGATTACTTGATACTGAACTTTTCACCTCTTAACAGTATATTGGTGTACAGATTCTAATATATAATTTAGATGATGAATACATCTTGTGGATTACTCCAATAAGAGCATAATGAATGTTTATGAATCATATCAACCACCAATTAGTTTTTCTTGATTGTCATCAATCTACAATCGCTGAATCAATCATTATGTAAAGATACAAATGTAGCATATTGTATTTTTTGCAAATTTTGATATAAGATGACAATTCAAAAAGTATTTTAATACAATCAAACTGAAAATGTGCACTGACAAGAAATACTTAATATTATATCATACAACCACTTCAGGTAATGTGAAGGTTTGTATTGTTTTCAGTAGTTTGTTCTTTTCCCATTAGTCCTTTTTTATTCGTTTGTTAATGAGTAAACTGTGGTTTTTAGATAATACATGTTGTGGCGTTTAGAAAATATGGGTGTACTTTGGTGTTAGTATTTTTTTTTCTTATCCTCATAAAATGTAACTAACGTCAATAGAATGTAAATCCGGGCTTACCTACATTCAGACCGTCGAAATATGATAGTTTACAATACAACATGATTAATAGATCAAACATGGAAATAGAACGAGACATATTCGTTTCATTCAAACAGTGCCTAGTGATTGATATGGTACTTCTATAGATTAAGCAACAGATGAACTATTACTGTGCAAGATATGATACTTTAGAAACCATGTATATTAGTTTTTGTAATAAATCTTGACTCTGCTCAAGATTTATTGATAAATTAAGTATCGTATGTGCAAAATCAACTTCAATGAAGAAAAAAATAACCGAATCAGTTGGGTATTAAATTCAGGTGATGGAGACTTACGTTAAATGTTATAATCTTATACAGCCAGTTGTCTTTAAAGCTGTGTACTGCACCATTTAAAAAGAAAAGATTTATTATTCATTTCCTCCTCTACGAAGCAAGTAATTTTAAGAGCACATAGGCACTGCTTTTTCGACGACAGGGACATTAGCAGTGCACTTTTCCACTACCTAAATTTTGCCCCAGTTTTCAGGATTAGGTAAGATCCTGGAGAACAACTCACCACAGGTCAACTGCATTTGACAGATATTTATACCAAGTGTCGAAATCAAATGCATAATGATGTGTGTGGGGGTGGAGTATAATGTGAATTTTGCTGCTTTTTACCATCGGTTGTCTTCTAAAGTATTACATTTTCCAACATGTCTCGTTTTTTTAGATGATTTTTTTTCTTATTTACCACTATTTTAGTCCACATCGGCCTTCTGGAGAAGAGTATCAGACACACCACTTAAATTTGATCATATTTTCACGATCCAGTATCTATTTTTATTTGATATCAAGTTTTGGTGATTTGGTCTGTGCTTCTGTAACCGAAAGTCCTGAATGAAATATATTTTACTACACATTCATACTTTTGAGACAAATCTATTCAGTCATATGACCTTTTCGAGATTAGAGATTTTCAGTAACTAAACATTCTATATCAACCATATTTGATTCTCACTTTTATCCATGTTTATATGTCAGCCAAATATATCACTCGTAAATGACCTCATTGTTATGATTTTAAGATGTTATTAAACATGTTAAAGGTTATTTACGTTTTCTAGTACCATTTATAGGTGACAGGTGAGAAATATTTCTTTCAACAAAAATTTATGCCTTTATTTCGTTTATAAATATCTGCCGTTATGTACGGATTCCTGATTGCAAACATTATAGAACTAATGTTGAAAAAAATGCTCTTTTTTTGTATATTCATATCTTTGTAAGTATCTGCTGAATTTTCCTTGCAATTTTGAGATCAACCAGTTAATATGCAAGTGTGAAGTTTATAGAATTTCATTTCACTTTAATTTTCCATGCTGGTACTCTGGGTTGCGTACTGGTATTAAGATCAGACGTAACTAAATAACGTTATGTCAAGAGTTATCGTTCTTGACGCCATCGATATTTTTGTGAAAATGACGCCTTCGGCTTTATAAACACTTCATTGATGGAACTGCAATCTCAACAATGTATTTCAGAAAATTATAAAACAACGCTATTGTCAAAAGTTAAGGATTTTACAACAGACTAGATTATAATACATCAAATTTCTAGCGGTTTGAAGACATATAAAATAATAATCTTTGACAGTTTTTAATCTGTTTGTGATGATATCTTAGACGATCTACAGAGAAATCGCAAAAACATTTTTATTCACAAGTGGATGGGCAAAATTTTCCTGTATATATACATAATATCAACACAGGAATTAATATTCTGAAAATGAGTTAGGAAAGGGTTGAAAACAGATTTTGTTTTCTAAAATAATATGTTTGATGTTTGTTCCAAAAACGGGTCTTAATATGTCATTTTCTTTCACGAACTACTAACTGTTTCTTCGAATTTAAGTGATTAAGTTACAGATTGAAGAAAGTTCGACATAAAACTGCTGTGAGAGATTTATTGTACTAAAGAAAGTTTCATTTTCTGTTTTATCGTTACTCCAATTACACGGTGAACAATGATGTAAATGATAAAAAAAAATTCCTATTGGGGTTGCTAAGGAGATAATGTTAGAAGCCAAGTTGGTATATACCGTAGTACGTAAATTTAAAGCCTTTCTTATAGTATGCTGTCTGTAATGGGCCAACGAATCTGTGTATTTGAAGTGGGAGATCACCATTTATTGTGTTATGGTCCATGCATTAGAACTCGATTTCGTGAGGCGCGCAAGGCTCGAATTATCATCCCTTATTTTGGCAAACCGTCAGGCCGAAGCCCTACTTACTGTGTCAATGGAAAGAAAGCTAGGCAGTGGGACATAGGGAAGTTTACATGATGTGGAAAACCAAAAGTTCACTCCGCTGGAAGCTTGCCCAACAGTTTGACTGTTCGACGCATGGGGATCTTTCTGAGTAGCAATATAGCAGCATCGCCGGCGTATGGAGTCTACATTTCACAGTTTATCCGCTATTCTAGGGCTTGTGTCCACTATTACGACTTTCTAGATAGAGGGTTATTACTGTCACAAAAGCTACTCAATGAAGGCTATGTCAAACTCAAATTAACTTCATTACTTCGGAAATTTTATGGTCGCCATCACGAGTTGGTTGGCCAGTATGGAGTGTCCGTATCGCAGATGATTACACACATGTTCCTAGCAACGTAGTCATAATCCGTTCTCCTTAATTGATTTACGACTTATTACCGGCTTTTGTACACTGTGCAATACGACGGGTGTCACTAGTGAAGCAGGATGTGCTCACCTTTCCGGAGCATCTGACATCACTCCCGGTTTTTATGGGAGT
>JAOXYI010680721.1:0-14867 GCA_028566495.1 Lithophaga antillarum
TCAAATACCATGACAACAGGAGTATTCTAAAGTTTTCATTGGTTGTTGTCATGGTATTTGAGAAAATTCTCAGACTTGAGAATATTTTAAATTTTATGGTACCAGGGCCAGGCATATTGGATTTGCAGATTAAATGTTCAAAACAGATTTTGTTAAAAAACAAAACGATATTTTTTCCATCTTTTTTCGCGGGACCACATAAAACAGGGAACGGGCCCAAAACTTCACACAACGCTGCATCTCAGGGTAATCATTCGTAGGGAATTTTTTTTTCAAACAAAATGCGGAAAATATTTACTTGTCCATTACACAGGTTTTGGGGGAGGTAAGCAGCGTAGTATTCCGGAGGAAATATCGGAGCTGAAATGAACTTTGCTCCGGAGATTGGTAATTTATATGGAAACTGATTTGAAAAGCAGTTTTTTTCAATGAAAGTTGAATATTTTGGACTAAAAAAACATTTTGAATTCTGGTTTGTCGAATTAATTCATAATAAGTAATACAGAATGATGCGCCTTTAATCAGTCTTATCTTTTAGGCGAAACAAGCGCGTTGTCCAATATATTTGAACGTCGTCGAAAAATGGCGTGTAATATTTGTGTTATCGGACTACACAGGAAACATAACGTCATAACATCTTTACTTTATGACATCAAAAAATAAACATAGGCCCAAAATAGGCCCCTTGGCATTCAACGTAGTAAAAAATAATAGGCCCAAAATAGGCCCGTGGCACAGAAGACGTTAATGAGATATTTGACCATGTAATACTTTATGTATAGATGAACCAGCCGAGGGTTTTAATTTATTTAACCCATGATACAATACAAAATAAAGGTGGGTACTTCTGTTTATTGAACAGCGACTGTAAATGGTACAACAAAAAAACTCACAGTTAAATATTTCGTAATTGACTTCGTGTGTAATGTTCGATATTTCTTTTGCAAATTACCGTCATTTTAAAAATACAAGTTTTAAAAAATAAATTAGATAGTGATGAAACTCTTCATCAGATAAAAAATTCTTTTGCGATGGTTCAGTTCTGATGTAATAACAAATATTTCCTTTCAACTTTAAGGTGATACTTCAATAATATTTTACCTAATTTCTGTTTCCTTATGCCCGCACTTTCGGGAAAGTGAAGGTTCGGGATATTTTTATACACCGTCCGTCCGTCGCACTTCTTGGGACTTGAACTAGCTCCTCCTGCATTTTTTGTCTCAGAAATTTGTTTTTGGTTGTAAATGGTTGCTCATGACTATTTTTCAAAATTGTTTAAAAAGTAGGTTGTACTATATCATACGACTCGTATTCGACTGTAAAAACTAATAGTAATAACAAAAAAAGATCCTGACCCTAACAGTTGAGAAAAAAGGCCAAAAAGGTGCCAAATTTCAAATTAGTGTAAAACATAGGTTGATGTATACCATATGGCTATTATTTGACTATGGAAATTAAAGGTGATCATAAAAGGGGCCACGCCCTAAAATTGAGAAAAAGGGAGGGCCCAAAAGGGGTGGGGCAAATTTTATTATATAGTATGACTTGAACTCCTGCTACACTTGTCTCGGGTGTTTCGTTTTGGTTTTGAATGATTGCTTATAACTTGTAGGTGTGTAATAAGGTATTGGATTTTTCAATTAAAGGTCCAGGTACAAAAAAAGGTCCAAAAAGGGACTATTTTACAAAATTTTTAAAAGGTAGGTTGTAACATATCATAGGACTCGTAGTCGAGTGTAGAAATTAATGGTGATAAGTAAGAGAGGTCCTGATCCTAAGTTTAGAAAAAAGGGTAAAAAAGGGACCAAATTCAAATTACTGTAAAGCGTAGGATAAGGGTGGAACAAACATAGGTTTTATCCTGCATCGTTCTATTAATGCGCTTAAATGCGTTGACCGTAAAAATTTTAGCGATATACTGTCACTGTCGTCTCCTGGTACCCCAAGCCTTATAAGATACCGACAAAAGCTTTGTAAACTGCATCCCTGATGCCGTTACTGTGACGTCACAATGTGTGTTTGCTTATGACGTTACGATGTGCCACAAATGTCGCTGTTGATTTTTCATTTGTAAAACAGGGTTTAACGTTAAATTCGTTTAAAGTAGGATGATTTTTATCATTGCAGGATAAACACAACATACGAACACTGTCGGCGATATAAATTTTATTTGTACTCGCTACGAAACAGGCGAGAAATGCTCGCTACTAAGGCTTGCATTTCTGCCAGTTTCTAAAGCTCGTACAAATAAAATTCATGTCCGCCGACAATGTACATATATGTAATAGTAGTGGTTTTCCGTTTTATTAATCTGTCTATTTTCAGGGTAATTAGGTTAACTTTAATATATTTATAGTCCCATCGTAATTTTTCTTGTTTTTCTAGATCCCGGCCACGTGAATTTTACCGGGTTTAACTGCCGTTAGCCCGGCAGCCCGGCCGGGCTCTGACGTCCCTCGGGACTATAAATACTTCTTCCTACCGGGAAGGGGGGTTCCGGGAATTCAAACTGCAGACGACGCCCGTTGATTTTGGCTTACAGGATTTATTTAAACCATTTTGGTTTACTACAGATATATTTACACAGGTTAGTATTTTATTGACCACTATATTTATTTTTACATTTTGTAAAACCATTTGAAGACAAACGAGCCGAATAAATATTTAATTTTACTATGGAATCTGAGTCTATATCCGGAAACCTGGACTATGAATAACGGGACAGGATTTTCATCAATTTAATTATTATTGAATGATCAAAACATCCCCCGTTTACATTTGGGGACTCGTCCGACGGATATTAGACTAAATTTCACAAGAAATAATTTACATTTTGTAAATTTCTCCGTAAAATATGGCGTCAGCTTGGAAAGTGTTCAACGCACTTTCATTTAGGTCTGTTAGGCAACTATTTACACCTGATAGTAAGCAAGAGGAAAATAAACAGCTACCAGAAATAAATCAACACAACAATACAAATGAAAACTTACCTGATCGTAGCTCGGATGAAATGCACTCCTCGAAATCCAGTTCAGAAATTCCATGTCGGGTCAGTCCTACACAAAGTGAACAACTTGTTCACATAAATCCCAAGGAAAATATGTACACAAATTCTCATTTTGAGAAATCGGAACCACAGCAACATACGGATATTCCTCGTGACGGATTTTACAGTCAGGATTTTGGTCATTTCCAACAAACGCAGTCGGATTCCTTCATGAATGAAACTGTCACTGAACGCTCGCCACGGGACAACACCTTGTTGTCAGACAGTTCTTGTATGAAATCCCCAATGCCAGTTGATTACAAATACAGGCAGACACAAGACAATTGTTATTATCCCCCAGAACGAACACATTTGTTCGTAAATTCGGAAAAACGTCCAACAACAGCGTGTCAAAATGAAACGGAACATTCTTGTTCCAGCGGCAACGTTAATAAACGTGACGTCAACAGCCATTCTACCGTGAATCATGTGACATCGGAATGTACAAGAGGTCCCACTGGGTTTTCAATGAATAAAACTAGAGGTAGTTCCAGAGTAGAATTTAATGAAATAGACAATAAAATACATTCGCAACCCATTTCGGGTGGAATATTTGGAACTCAGGGAAACAGAAATCAGTCAGATTCGGCTGAATTATATAATAGGTTTGAAAATACACCAAATAGGTCCAATGGTGTAAGACAAGGATATGTAACACCACAAAGGGAACACCAAAATTTTGATAACAGAGCACCTTGCTCTAGGTATAATGCCTATCATGGGCATAATAATGATGATCAATTTGATTGTCAAGGTGATAACAGAAATTCCTATTTTGAACAGGGAAATATGATCCCTATGCGCCATTCTAACCAATACCAGCCTATGAATTTGCGCACTGACAGTCAGGATAATGAAAAACTGTCCCACTTTGGGACTGTACCAGAAAATGCAAATAATGCATGCGCATGTAAAAATTGTGAATCGCAAGGCTATGAAGATGCAAATGGAGGCTATTATGCTGGTCCTAATCGTAATGAAGACCACAAAAGCAGGGCTAGCTTTTCAGCGCACCATGCGCCTGGTTACAAAGACAATTTGCATAGACAAAATTCAAGCTTTTCTGGCAGTACTGGCACAGTAAATCATACCCCACCCCCAACGGCGACAAATTGGCAGACACCACGAACGTACGATGAACAGCGCTCTTACAGTGACAACAGGGGGCCAGCGTACGGCGAAAGCGCCCGGCATGACAAGGAAAACGCTTATTTTTCGCAAGCAAAGGGTAACCGAAAACAGAAAGAACCCGATCATTTTGATGGGGAAACAGTTGAATGGCCAGATTATATCTGCCATTTTGAGCAGGTTGCTCTATGGAACATGTGGACTGAGCAGGAAAAGGCAGCGCAATTAGCTATAAGCCTTCGCGGCAGCGCCCAGCGAGTTTTAAGCGAGCTGACAATGGAAGATCTAGGCGATTTTAAGAGGCTTAAGACTGTATTGGCCCAGAGATTTTGCCCAGCAGAGCGCGAGACAGCTCACCGCTGTGAGTTCAGGACAAGGAGGAGACAAGAAAATGAATCGGCCGCTGATTATGGCTACTGCTTAAGGCGACTTGCTGGTCGCGCTTTTCCCAACATACCTATGACAATGCGCGAGTCTTTGGTAATTGAGCAGTATATTTCAGGACTAGGAGACCAGGAACTCAGACGTCATGTGCAGTTTGCACATCCGTCCACTCTGGACAGAGCAATCTCTCTAGCAGTTGAGTTTGAGGCATTCGAGGGGTCTCACAATGCTCATTTCCGCAAACCAAAGCAACAGGAATCATTTGCCCCGGTCCATGCAGTAAAACAGGCTCCTTACAAGAACACTAGCAGAAATACAGGGGATCCAACCATTAGCGAACTCGCAGAGTCAGTCAAGGATATTAAAGAGTCTTTGGCTAATATTGCAAAGAACCAGAGCCAAAGGAGACAGAATTTCAATAACCACAGGCAGAACTATAAAACTAACAAACAGTGTTACACCTGCAAACAAATTGGACATTTTAGCAGGGACTGCCCAAACAATCAAGGACAAGAAACGGATCACGTTGAGCCTTCAAACAACAGGGATTCTTCCCAATCACCAGATGGACAATCTGATGGTTTAAAATAAAACGGGCTGTGCCTGAGGCCGAGAGCCCAGCCCAGAAAAAGGATATTTTTGAGAAAGTAAAATTTGAGAGGCCTTCTATTTTACGTTTATCAGCTATAACACAGTACTGCTGGTTTGTCAATGTTGGAATTAAAGAAACAGATTTTGATATGCTTATAGACACGGGGTCCGCAGTTACTATTATATCCAGGGATGCGTTTAAAAGTCTGACTCCTTTTGAGTCTGATTTGGCGGATGTCTCTTCAATATTGACAACAGCAGACGGGGAACCATTGTCGGTTATGGGGAAAACAACAATGCCAATATGCATTAGTGGACACACATTTAATCAATCTGTGATTATTGCTGAATTAGGGGGTATATCTGGGATTTTGGGGCTTGATTTTTTTTCCGATAATAAATTTGTTATTGATACCAGTGAGGGAACACTTTGTTCCCCTAAACTGAAAATTCAGTTATTTAGAGAAAATAGCACAAGGTGTGCTAGGGTTCATATTTTGGAGACAGTACACGTCCCAGCACGGACTGAAGTTTTTGTAAAAGGAGAAATCAGAGGTGACTTTGAGGGGCATTCAGATGGTTGCTTAGAGCCGTTAGACCAGTTCAGAGGGAGCCAACATTTGATACTGCCCAAATCCGTTGCTAGGACAACAGGGTCCGAGATAGTATTTTCTGTAATGAACCCGACACCAAATCCGAAAATCATCAAGCGGAATGTGCAGGTTGCAACAATACACCCAGTTGAGGAGTTAGTATCATGTGATTTACCACGAGAAGTTAAATCAGTTAAAGGAAGGGTCAAATCTGACCTCCCTGACTACCTCCAACCTTTAATCGAAAAAGCGTCCAGTAAGTTGTCTGGAAGTGAACGACAGTCACTAACTAATTTGTTGTCTGAATTTAGAGACATATTTGTAGGACCAGATGGAAAGTTCGGCCAGACCAATCTTGTGGAACATGAAATAGACACCGGGTCAGCAAAGCCGATTAAGCTTCCACCTCGGAGGCTACCGATTCATATGCGTAAAGTGGCTGAACAAGAAATTAATAAAATGTTACAGCAGGGAGTTATTGAGCCCAGTAACTCACCATGGGCTGCCCCAATAGTACTTTGTCGTAAGAAGGACAACAATATTCGTTTCTGTGTTGATTACAGAAAGATTAATCAAGTCAGCCGGAAGGACGCCTATCCACTACCGAGGATCGATGAGTCCCTTGACTCGTTATCGGGCGCAAAATTCTTTTGTTCCATGGACCTATGTAGTGGATACTGGCAAATAAAGATGAAAAATAGCGACAAACCAAAGACTGCATTTGCCACCCACAAGGGATTATTTCAGTTTAAATGTATGCCCTTCGGTTTAGCCAATAGCCCGGCTACTTTTGAGCGGTTAATGGAAGTAGTACTTAGTGGATTACAATGGGAACGGTGCTTGGTATATTTAGATGATGTGATCGTCTTCGGCAAGACCTTCCAGGAGACACTTGATAATTTGGCCACGGTATTTACCAGATTCAGAAAGGCGAACTTAAAACTGAAGCCAAAGAAATGCACCTTGTTTGAGGATGAAGTGTCCTACCTTGGACACGTGGTTTCGGAACATGGGATCAAGTGTGATCCTGCTAAACTAAGTGCCATCAAAAATTGGCCAACGCCAGAGAACGTTGCTGATGTTCGCAGCTTCTTGGGAATTTCGTCCTACTATAGGAAATTCATTCCAAACTTTGCCACAGTAGCTTTCCCGCTAACTCAGTTAACCAGGAAAGACCAAAAATTTCTTTGGTCGGAAGATTGTGAGACAGCCTTCACCAAGTTAAAAGCAGCTCTTGTGTCATCACCAATCTTAGCCTACCCGACACGGCATGATGATTTCATACTAGACACCGATGCTAGCGCCTACGGGATCGGAGCCGTGCTTTCCCAGGTACAAAACGGGAAAGAGAAGGTCATAGCATACGGAAGCAAAACCCTGTCGCGCTCACAAATGAAATACTGCACAACATTTCGAGAATTATTAGCCGTTGTCGTATTTGTAAAACAGTTCAGGCACTACTTGTATGGTCGCCCTTTTGTTTTGCGTACAGACCATTCCTCCTTGACCTGGCTGAAAAACTTTAAAGAGCCAGAGGGAATGGTGGCCAGGTGGATTTCGGCCCTTGATACGTATGATTTTAAAATTGTGCATCGTAGAGGCTCTCTGCACGGAAATGCTGATGCCCTATCTCGGAGACCAAGGCGAAGGTGTAAGAGGAGCGAATGTCCACAATGCAAGGACGAATTACAGGATTGTACAGTAGCGGCCATTACCAGAAGTGCTGAGCCCGAAGCGGCAAACCACATGACCGGAGATTCTCAGAGAACTGTCTTCAGTATGCCGCCAGATGATGATCCAAGTCTTACACATATTGAGTCAAACTGGGCCCAACAGTGGACCAAGTCAGATCTTGAAAATTTTCAACATGAAGATACTACATGCCGTACTGTGATCAATCTGCTCCAGAGCAGTACAGAGAGACCTAGTATCAGCAGTCAAAACAGGGAGTTGGTTGCTTTGTTGCGGCAGTGGGACTTGCTAAGAGTTGTTGATAACCTCTTATATAGGTTATGGGAGAACGAGGAGGGACCAAATACTTTACAGCTTGTCGTCCCAAAGACAATTAGGCAGGAAATAATGACCCAGCTTCATAACAGCAGAACAGCAGGGCACCTAGGAAGAGATAAAACCGTGAACAGGATAAGATCAAGGTTTTATTGGCCTGGAATGAATGATGATGTCGCGCGGTGGTGCCAGACTTGCACACATTGTCAAAAACGGAAGTCAGGACCAGGTAAAGGAAAATCGCCGATGCATCATGCAACGGTCTATGGTCCCCTTGAATGCGTTGCAATCGACATAATGGGTCCTCTACCTATCACGGACAATGACAATCAGTACGTGATGGTAGTCAGCGATTACTTCTCAAAGTGGACTGAAGCATACGCTCTTCCTGACCACCAAGCTCAGACTGTTGCTGACAAGTTTGTTACAGAGTTTGTATGTCGTTTTGGCTCACCTGCCCGTGTCCATACGGATCAAGGACCCGAATTTGAATCCATCCTGTTCTCCCGTATGTGCCAGCTTCTGGAAATTGAAAAATCAAGGACCACCCCCTACCGTCCCCAATCTGATGGGATGGTAGAACGCTTTAACCGCACTTTGGAACAGATGTTGGCCATGTTTGTCAACGATAACCAGGATGACTGGGATGACCACCTCCCATTTTTAACAATGGCTTACAGAGCATGCGTTCACGACAGTACACATTGTACTCCCAATCTTCTCATGTTGGGAAGAGAGACGTTATTACCAATCGACATAATGACAGGAATGCACCATGTCCAAAACCAAGATTCTTGTCCCACCAGGTATATTGAATGGATGCGAGACTCCATGCAACGCGCCTTTGATGTAGCACATGAGAATCTACAATCTAGTTTCCACAAGCAGAAGCGGTATTATGATGTTAAATTGAAACCTAGAGCATACGAATTAGGGCAGCAAGTACTTCGTTGGTATCCTCCTAAGGCCAACCAAAAACTAGGTCTTGGTTGGACAGGTCCGTACAAGATCACTCGGAAGTTGTCGGACATCACGTATGAGATACAGGGATGTACCGATGGGAAATTGAAAGTTGTCCATGTGGACCACCTTAAACCGCTGGCGATTTCACAGTCGAATATTGAAAATATAGACGTTAACGATTCTTCCGAAGCGCGATCACCTGACTGTAACGGTACCGATGAAGAAATCGATGTTGCTGTATTCCCATTTCAAAATGAGACTGACATACCAAATCCAACCATTGTGGTTGACGAATCCCGATTTTCTCCAATATTTAGAGAATAGGAAGACAAATAAAACGCCCATTGCGTTTTTCACCGTAAATTTAAAACATACACATACACCATTAAAGCATATTGATTAGAACATATGTATATATATTTTTGTTTTCTATCGAATTAATGTGGTAATAGTAAAACATTTTGTTTTACTAAAGTTTTATGAATGAATGTTAAGGTCCTCAGGATAAAACCTGCATACATATACAGCATAGCATCTTGCTACTTGAGTTTGTTGTTAATACCAAAAGAAGTGCACTTTCTAGTTTCTCAATTGTCGTTGACGGCATTTTGCTGTTGCATTCTTCAGCTTAGTTTGGTTGTAATTGTTGTCCATTGCATTATTCTTGTTGGTTGTTCAGATATATTAAGGGTACACTTTGTACCCATACTCATGATTCATAAATCAAAGTACTGGAGTACTGATTTTCCGCTGTTTAGTTGTTTTGACGTGGTGGGTTATTGTTCGAACGAGAACAAACACAGTTTTTGTTGAAGTGGTATATTATATGTTACTCAAGTTTCTTGATAGCCATGGGCATTTGTTGCTTTCGGTGTTGTAATCATATAGGTATACTGAACTTCTTGGATTTTTTTTTCGAAGTTAGGAGGGATCGATATAGGCCATTTTGGGGCATATACGCATATTCATTTTACATATCTTAGGGAACCATGGGCATTTTAGTTTGCTTTCGGTAGGTGTAAAAGTGGAATATGATTGGCCTCCTAAAGTGTTTGGAGTGACGTTTTGAAATAAGGTAGGATATTGCAAGCCTTCTTATTAGTTTGAACCCACACGAGCTTGTAAATAGTGTAAATTGGTCTTTCAGTTTAAACTGGTGCTTTACTGCTGCCCATACACTGAACATTGTGTTCGGTACAAATCCATAATTTTCCCAGAATTTAAGCAAGTTTAACTTACCATGCTGATTAACATTGTATTTTCCAGATGGATGAACTGCAGATAATGGCTGATGGAGACTTCAGTGAGGATAATTTGAAGATAGAGTTCTTCTACCTTAATGGTATAAACATGGGCTGCCCAATAGAAGGATGTAATGGAAGCAACTTTGCTTCCAAGACAAAATACCAGCGTCACTGGGATGACAAGCATGTGCCGTATGTAGTTTCGTATTCCTGTCCAGTTAGACATTGTCACGTCAGATGTGGGAGGCGGACGGATTTGAAGTGCCACCTGAAAACTGTGCACAGAGAAACTGAGGGTCTAAGGCTGGAGGATCTACTATCTAGAACCACCAAGAGCCTAAAAGAGAACAAGAAATTCATTGATCCAGGTCTGTTGGTTTACAAGGGACGCACCAAGGTCATCCAATCTTCAACAAGTTCATCCACTGCCTCTGAGTCTTCTATTTCTTCACACAGCACTGTTGTCTGTTCTACTCCACCTTCGACCGTTGCCTGCACCACCTTGTCTCCTGTCTTTGAAGTTAGAATTCCAGCCAAACTTCCGCCAACTACAAAGAAATCTCCAGTCACCCAGTCTATGATGGATGTCTCCATTGTTCCTGACACTACTCCGTCTTCATTGACCTCCAGGATATCCGTAGAGGAGTACAAGGCAAGGAGAGAGGGATTTGACGTTACTGATTGTCCTCCTGCCTTTGTCACCCATCTTGGGTGCACTTCTACCACGTCTTCATCTTCATCTTCACCTGCGGATAGTCGTACTGTTGTCACCAGTAGTCCTTCTCTTGTGAGCTCTTCTTCTTCCACCTCTGCTGTCCTGGATTCTGGTCTTAGAGTATCACCCGCCGTCGCTTCGTCATCTTTGTCTAACACCTATCTTGGGTATCCGCTATTACCTCCTTTACCGTATCAGACACAGGATTCCGGCACCCAAACATCTTGTTTGGATTACCAGCTGATCGCCTTACCACCTATCCCAGAGGATCGCCGGGAGCTCGAAGCTCATCTTAGATGGCTGTGTGGCTGCATTGATGTGATCGGAAGACAGAGGGAAGCAGCAAAGGAGAGGCTAGAGGAGATGAGACGGGAAGGGAACCAACTGGACAAAGAGAGGGAGCTGAGGAAGAAGGTGGAAGCCGAGAACAGGAGGTTGAAGAACGAACTGGCCGAGATGAAGTGGAGGAAGGAAGTTTTTCAGGAGACCGAGTCGTAGGATGATGTGACTGCATGCCGTTTGACTGTTTGCTGTTTTGCCTGAGTACCTACTATGCCGTGTGATTGTGTTTTATCCGAGTGACTGCGTTTTCCGTATGAATGAACTGTGATAATTTTCTTTTTTTTGTGGACTGTTAATTGATTATTTATTCTATGGACATTAATTTATTCTAATATTGTCGTTATTGTTATATTAATATATTATGTTTCTCTCTACAGGATCATATGGACAGTAATTTATCTCGATGTTTTAAACTTATTGTGTATATATATTATAATGTGTTTTATAGGGTCACTGTTCCTTTCTTAGACTAATGTGGGACACATTAGGTCTAAAGAGAGGGGGAGTGTAATAGTAGTGGTTTTCCGTTTTATTAATCTGTCTATTTTCAGGGTATTTAGGTTAACTTTAATATGTTTATAGTCCCATCGTAATTTTTCTTGTTTTTCTAGATCCCGGCCACGTGAATTTTACCGGGTTTAACTGCCGTTAGCCCGGCAGCCCGGCCGGGCTCTGACGTCCCTCGGGACTATAAATACTTCTTCCTACCGGGAAGGGGGGTTCCGGGAATTCAAACTGCAGACGACGCCCGTTGATTTTGGCTTACAGGATTTATTTAAACCATTTTGGTTTACTACAGATATATTTACACAGGTTAGTATTTTATTGACCACTATATTTATTTTTACATTTTGTAAAACCATTTGAAGACAAACGAGCCGAATAAATATTTAATTTTACTATGGAATCTGAGTCTATATCCGGAAACCTGGACTATGAATAACGGGACAGGATTTTCATCAATTTAATTATTATTGAATGATCAAAACATCACCCGTTTACAATACGAATATCATACCAGCTTGAAACTAATTGCAATTCAGAATTGAGTTGTGCCGTTACACCATTCTTGATGCTACCCAGGAATTTAGGCGACAGTACGATATGTCTCCTTGATGAAATTTCTTCAAGATGAGAGTAGGGACAACTACTGATAAGGGATTTAGCTTCAGAAAACGTCCAACAAGCCATGTTCAAAATATTTTCATGGAGGCTGCCATTTTTTTTTTACAGGTCTCGCAATAGTGTGATCAAGTTATCATTTATTTGAAAACACAATATTTATGCGAACAGGTATTTATTAAAGTAAGATGTTTCAGTCTTAAAGCTAAACTGTTTATCTGTTTATATAAATTTATCCCTTAATTTAAGATAGTTTATAGGGGGCGCTAAGGAACTTCCGGATGACCGAGAATTTTGCCGTTCAAATCGAGCGCTCACATGAATAACACAAATATTTTATTTCATTTGTGGGTATGTCAGTAAATAATGTTTCTATAAAATACACAGATAAGACACGATCTGACCAATGTCGCAAACACAACTTTCAAAACAGATTATCTACAACTCGATGAAGTTTTAACACAACTTGCAGTTGAAAAAATTATGACAGATGCAGACAGTCGTAACATTTGAAATTTCTCATGATGATCTACAGGCTTTAGATTGTTTATCTCGGTGTAAAAGTATACAGCTAACTGGAACGTGAAGGGATGTTTGGGTTTTACATTTGGACACTCGTGAAATGGTATTGCTGAGAAGGGAAACAAATATGTAACTTATTTTTTTATCACAACTACTTTTAGTAGCCCAATAGTGATAGGAATCTGGGTGGTTTCGCCCTAATCCCGGTTCGCACCTGAGTGGTTTCGTCCTGATTTTTATATGAAGCAATATTAATACAAAATAATGAATTTAAGGATTTATTGACACATGATTGATCTCAAATGCTACAGATTATTGATAATTTCAACTCCCAAAATAATTTTATGTCATTTATTTATTTTTCTAGTCTTGGTATGTATGACCATATAATAACTGTTGTAAACAAAGAAACTATGAATATACCGTTCTTCATGAAAATCAAAAAGTCAGTGGACAGTCTCATCTTGGTTATTCAGCCATATACATGTATTCTTTATGCAAAAAATTTTAAATTTCAAGAATTTACCGATTTTCAATACTAAAATCTTGCAGTCAATATCTGAACTCACAACTTCATAAAAAATATTTCTTTTTTTTCAGTGAATTTATTCACCATAAATGTATTAATCTCTGCCTCTTGTGAAAAGCATGTTAACCAAGTACCTGTCTAACTTAAAACGGTAAGTACAAATAACAAACAAAAGGTTTGATTTGTTTATTTAGATTATATATAAATATATGCAACATAAATCAGGTAAGCATGATAAAACAGATTATCAAAACAAAAACAAAACAAAAAAAAAAAAAAAAAACAGAGAGGTTTAATGAATAAGAACACAGATATAAATTAACAATTGCCCTGTCACGTTAGCCAACATAAATCAAGGAAAAAAAAAGTGAGAATGAACATGTCGTTACCAGCTGACACCACGTGCAAGTGTGACTAAGACCTTGGGAATGAATCCCTTTGTCAATCGCTTTTTGTAAACATATCTATCTATCTACAAATATGATAAGTAAAAACATGTCATAAATCTTCATTTTGTTTTTTTTTAGTCGTACAGTTTTCTATTATCTTTTCCTTAATCTAATTATTTAGTAACTATATATCTTTAGATATACATAATTCAGTTTTTGAATTTACTTACCTGAAATGTACCGTCCATGAACCACCGTCTAGCATGACGAAGGAGGTTGAGCTGAAACTCTGTGGCGAAGATGATGTGTCTTTGGGCACCAATTCGAGGATCAGGAACTAAGACGTCGTCACACTTCAGGAAGCCTGTGTCAAGCTGTAAGAAATAAAGAAGTAAATACACTTGGCAAATGGTGAATCATTAATATTTATTTGAAAACTCACAATATTGCAAATTTTATTGTATTCTTTTTGTCATTTAATAAATTCTTGATATTACAAAACTTATAAAGAAATAGAAGTAGGCACAGTCTATAAGTGAAGCGAAGCAGTTAATAAACAGCGAATAAAACGAAAGATTTTGACTTCTACAGCCATACGATATATTCATGTAAATATATAAGTTTAGACTCTATACAATTAAGTGAAGATTCGCTTGTCTATAAATAAATATTGTCTTCAAGATGATTTATAACCCTAAGATAATTCTATTTTGCCTCTGAAATTTGTATTGTGTCAAATGTACAAAAACCAATATAAAATAAAGCAAACCTCAAAGTCCAATTTCATGGGTTCAGCCAGTCTGTTCTTAGCTTTGTGCAGGTTAAAGGCTCTCTTGACCAGTTTCTGTTTAGGGGCTAGGAAGCGCTGTTCTGCTGGAATATCGTTGGTGACCACTTGCGTAACTACATCCATGGCACCACGATGAGGATGTAGCTCTTCCTGTTCTTTACACTGAAATAAAACAATTGTAAATAAACAAGGTAAAAACAATTATATTCTGACAAAAAGTCAGGATAGTCAAGCTGTCTTATTAGATAATGTAGAAATGGTTATTGTATCTCATTAAAGTGTGAAGCAACACATGTTTGTTTGAGTTTTATACAAGAAGTTTGGACGTTCTATGAACTGTGATCGGAATGAAAACTAGAGGTACTGTGTTTCGGTAAAAACAGACCGGAATTATTTTTCTTCATGCACATCCTCAGATGGTATATTTTCTTTATGCAAAGTTTCGTTGAAATCTACCAAACCATGTAGGAGGAGATGCGCTTACAAGGTCTATGGACATTCG
>JAOXYI010681828.1:0-14866 GCA_028566495.1 Lithophaga antillarum
GGTTCATTACCATATCATATTTATTTGGTATGTTAACCAGTATCTGAAATAAATATTTTATTGGGGAAGGGGGGATTTAGACAAAATTTTGGGGGAACACGTTTTGAAATGATGTCGATGAAAAATCATCCAGTTTTGAGATCAAATTTCCAGCTGAAAAATTGCAAATCTCTAGTTGTGAAACAGTGACTCTGTCACATGTATGTAATTAGGTGGTTGAAATTACATGTATTTAGGCTTCGACTTTCCATGTACATCTGTTACATCTGTTTCAGCTTAATATTTCTGACATTCTCATAAACATGATAAATACAGTTTTCAAAGCTGCTCAGTAAAATTGTTAACATCTGAAGTCATTGCATACTTACACTGAATATTAGAAATGTACTGGCATCAGTTTCATATAAGCTTCCACTTAAATTTGCCCACAAGCATAGGTGACATTTTGGAGTTTACAAAAACCTTTTTTCAATGATATTTATAAACCCGCTCCAAAGGAGTGGGGTGTACTGGTTTACCCCTGTCTGTATGTCCGTCTGTCCATCCATCCTTCTGTCACACTTTTTCTGTAACAGATTTCTTAGCAATTATATTTTACAATGATTTAATATTTGGGTTTAAGCATGATATTGGTGAGTTGTAAGCTGTGATAGAATTTCAGACCGTATGGCCACTTCCTGTTTAACGAAACGTGTACTTATTTGTCCTTTATATTGTAAATATAGAATAACGGCAGTTATGAAGGTCGAGACGGAAATTATCAGCAGTATTGCAGCGAGCCCGATAGGGTGAGCTGTGATACTGTTGATATTTTCCGTCGAGACCTTCAAAACTGACGTTATTGTTTTTATCGCCAACGTCACAGTCCGTATGACGTCACATCACCTATGACAATGTCCGATACTTTTCAGTATCACGGCAGTACGTAGATACTGACAATATCTGTCGGTAAGATCAAAGGGAAAATGCATAAATTGCCGATAAATGAAAATAGCTGCATTAGAATAGGAAAAAATGGGTTGTTCTTAAACCATATTTAATGTTAAGATTTTACTATTGCAAATATCCATTTTAATGGCTTCACTAATATGACCACATTAAAACTCAATGTTTGATAGCAAAATGTATACTGAAATTCAAAGGTTTAATGCAATACATTTACTTCTTTATCTTCTTCAACATAATAGGTTTTTGAATGGTTGGTGATGTTAATTTCATTAAGGGTAAAGTATACATTCCCGCTACATTTCCAGTAACTCCATTTCGTTTATTTTAATCTTTTCTATTGTTGAATTAGAATGGCGATAAATGTATGGTGTATTTGATGTTTACCTACATCAATATAAAATTTTAACTGTTGCAAATATGTATATACCATTGTATATATCATCAGGAAAACACAGTTTGCAAATTTAAAATCAACATTTGATGTTGGTAAACATTAAATACAATACATTTACCCCCAATTCTTATTTAGTCATGACATATTCTTTTCAGAATCTAGGGAAATATGCAGACTTTACTTCCCAGTTTCATGAAAAATGAATGTATACTGCAATTTCACTGGACTGAGTATTGTGTCAGAATGTAATTAGTTAGAATTTTTCTGCACAAGATTCAGTCCATTGTGTTGCACTTTGTCAGCAGTAATGTAGTGATTTGATGCAGTCCTAAAATTTTGGAGGCTAATTATTCTTTTTAGTTATTAAATAAGGTAAGAATTTTCTTTTCATAATCATACCCAAGTTAATATAATGAAGCAGTAGGACTTGACTTGATCATGAAGTATGAGATTTTCTGTTTATAATCATAGCAGAGTGATTATAATACGAGAGAATGACTTTGACTTGATCATGTAGTATGAGGTGTTACAAAGCCAAATATAAGCAACATTGTACTTGCCCTAGATCTTGCTCAGTGTGAATTATATGGAACACCTATGTAAGTAAACATTTTCAATATGGAATAATTAAATAAAAATTGTTTGCTTTATTGAATGATATTCAATAAATCCAGAAACCAGATAAAGGTAGACCTGCTAGGCTAATGGATATTCTGAAAAAAATAGATCACTTGGCTAGGCAAGGTAATTTAGATATGTCACTGTAATAATGACATGAAAATGTGAATTGAAAAGTATTTATTTTAATTTACTTTGTGTATACTCCAATTAATACAGTAAATTATCCTAGTACTAACTGTTATAAATATATTTTCCAGAATGAATGAATATGACAAACCAAAATATTATTCTTTCTCGACAGTCATTACTAGTTGAAGTGTAATGATCAGTACTGTCTCAGTATGAAGGTGTGAGGTCAGACCTGATTTCTGGAGATGACTTTATCAATCTGAATATAATGTTTGACAACTTTTTACCAGTTACTTGCCAGTTAGTTTCTCTGTAGTTTATCCATCATATTCAAAGTGGTTACCATGGTTATCTTAAAAATTGCTGATATATCAGACCATAATTGATTAAAGTAGTTTTTTCCTACCATATCCTCGATGTGATTTGAACTCATTTTTCTGAACTTCACTTGGTACAAAAATATACATTTTATGACTAATTATTAGGGTCCTGCCACAAAAGGCAGAGCCCAGTAATCACCTTGTTTGTCTATATTGTCACAACTCTGTCCAGCATAGAACTTTGGAAACATTTGAAGGATTTTTATAATGCTGGTAACTTGCAAGATCATTATTACCAACCTAACCACAGAATGTGTCTTGTCATATCCCCACACATAAGTATTTTCAAGGTCAAGGTCACAACAAAAGATTACATGTGAAGATACTTACGTTTATATAATATTTGTGTTCAATCCATAACTTCTGAACCAGGTATGATATATCTTCCTGAACATTGATACATATATTACCAACAGACCAGTCATGTTGCAAATAAAGTTGCCCTCAAGGTCACCAACTTAAATAAAATACAACGATGTATCAGCCACTATTCATATATGGATTTTTATGCCACATATAACTTTTGAACAAGTTCCATGATATATTTAATACTTTGCATAATTGTTACTCGCAACACGAGGGTGTGTCATGTCCAAACGCTGTATCGCTCTCTTAAAGGTCAAGGTCACAGCTTGTGGTTAAATATTTTTATATATGTAGTCTGTTTAAGTCTGTTCCATATCTTTTCAACCACTTAAGATGTCATCATTAATCACTGATACAAGACATGCAATATGAATTGCCACTAAGCAATGTATTATGTCAATCATTATGCACATATGGTGTTTCTTGTCTGGTTCATAATTTTTGAACTGAGTATATCGATTATCAAACATTGGCACATGCCAATGTGTCAGAAAAGAAGTACAGTTTTTACCACAAACATCATGTCACCAACATAGGTCAAATGTCATCCACTATTCAGATATGGATTTTCGTGTCTGAATTATAAAATTTGAACAAGTCATAGGATATAATTGATACTTAGCATGCTTAGCATAATTAGGAGATAACTGTATTGTACTTTAAGCTTTGCGGATGTAAATCATGGGTTTTACTGTCGCAAATTGAGTTTCCCTAGCAATGCAGATAATTTAATGATTTCTATTTTTTATGAAGAATTATGATTGAAAGATAATATGATTTTTAAATAACAATATTTTCACAGTCTCTTCAGTTTCCTATATCTCCATTTCCCACCCTCTTATCTCCTGCTCCTCATCCATCTTTCTCCCTCTGTTTGCCCCCTTTCTCATGAACAAAACCATTGCTATCATACCTGTGTATTAAGAGTTTCGGTATTTTTTCAGTAATTTTTAAGAGTCTACGTACGAGGGTTCGATTCCCTCCCTAGGCAGTTACATATGGCTGGTGCCAAGCGGGCAAATCGCCTAGTGGCCCCGCGCAGACCCTTAAATATTACTGAAAAAAATACCAAAACCCTAAATGCAGAGGTACCATCCATGTATATGGATAATGTCTGCCATTGAAAACTCCAACACCCCATTTGGTGTTTTTCTTGGTAGCCTCTCTGTACTGGTTTTGTTCGATTTCAAGGAGATCTTTATTGTCTAGTTTTTGAACAGATAATATCGATAGAAAAATTACAAAAATTTTTATTCAATTTTCCACATTGTGACGGATAACTGGACTTAGTTTTTGGACTACCTTTTTCCGGTTAACCCTTTGATTAAAGTTTTTGAAACTTGAATGACTTCATCAGATCTTCATGGATTTACATGAAATTTAAACAGAAGCTTTCTTATGGTCAAAAGATAATATCCGTAGAAAAATTTTACAAATTTTTTTTTCCAATTTTCCACATTTTGACAGATAACTGGACTTTGTTTTTGGACAACATTTTTTCTGGTTAACCCTTTGATTAAAGTTTTTGAAACTTGAATAACTTCATCAGATCTTCATAGATTTACATGAAATTTAAACAGAAGCTTTCTTATGGTCAATAGATAACATCCATGCAAAAATTTTGCAAAACTTGAATAACTTCATCAGATCATATTGGATTTACATGAAATTTAAGCAGCAGATAACTTATGGTCAAAAGATACACCATGTAATATCCATTTGAAAATTGTATGATTTTTTCTTTTTTTATTTTTCACATTTTGACGGATAACTGGTCTTAGATTTTTGGACACTTTTTACTGGTTTACCCTTTGATTAAAGTTTGTGAAACTCTAATAGCTTCATTAGATCTTCATATATTTCCCTGACATTTGAACTGAAGCTGTATTATAGTCAAACAATAATATTGACACAAAAACTTTCGAACTTTTTAAATTTATTTTCACATTTTGAAGATAATTGAACTTCATTTTATTGACAAATTTTTATGGTTAACAGAAGTTCTTGAAATTTGAATAGCTTCAGTGAAGATTTCTGTGATATTAAAACAATTGTTTTCGTATGTAGATGTACATAAAAAAAATAAAATCCAAACAAATTTTGGGAAATTTTTTTTCACATTGTGACATGTTAGATAACTGGAGTCAACTTTTTTGTACTTTACCTGGTTAATCTTTAATCAATTCAGCGGGAAGCAGGTGAGACACAGGGTTCCGCGGAACCCCTTACAAATTTTTTTGAATCGCCCAACACTGGCAACAAGGCCTTCTTCATTATTGTTGAGGGATGCAGCTAATGGGTTAGAGGATTCATTTTGTGGTTGAACTTCTGTGGGTGCAGGCTCATGGCCTTCCTGTCCATTTTGTGTGATGACCACAGTCCTGGCAGGGTCAGAATGTTCAGAAGTATTTTGTGCTTCAGCCTCAGATTGTTCAACAGCATTTATGTTAGTTTCTGTTTGGAAAAGCATGTCATAGAAGCCTTCTACATCTGCTTGCAAGACTTCCAGAAACTCTAGCATTTCACTGGTGTCCATATTTTCTGGTAAACTCAACACAAATATTACTGGATGAGGACGATACAGATAAATTGCCTCAGATTTGTTATTAGCTCCCAGTGGGAATGTCGTATTTTATTCCCACATTTCTATCTGAAAGATCAAAGCCGCAGTCATATGTAATTTTTACACTGACGGGGTCTCTGTAATGGTACCATCACATAAACTTTAGTATTATCTGTTGACTTTATATAATTTTTGTTTGTTTATAGGATTTGAAAGAAATATTGGAAAACTGCCTGGACAGTTACAACAGCACATTTAATGCCTCCATCCGCAAACTTAGGCCACTTCAGCAAGAAGCTCTGGTGTCACTCGTAACTGCCAGTACAGACATGATATGCATGCTTCCTACGGGTTATGGAAAAAGTTTTATTTATGAAATTCTGCCGATATACTTCAAAGCAGTTTTCAACAAAGATTCATTTTTAGTCATTCTACAGCCACTTAACGTAATTATAAATCAACAAATAGCCAAACTTCCTACTCAATCAGTAATAATTAGTAAAAACATGACCACATCAGATTTGGAGAGGATGAAAATTGGTAAGCCTACATATATATATGCCCATCCAGAAAATTTAATTGGCAACAAAGAAATTTACAGCATTCTATTGTCAGAAGTGTACAGAAAGAAGCAATGTTTCATTATTGTGGATGAGGCACACTGCATCCTTGAATGGGGTAATGACTTCCGTCCTGTATTTAAGGATATTAAGCAACTCCGAGCTATTTTACCAGAAGGTAGAGTATTAGCCTTGAGTGCAACACTGTCAGCTGTTGGACAGAAAGAAATTGCAAAAACTTTACTAATGCGCACTGTAAAATGCATTGTAAATTCTCCATCTAGAGATAATGTTCAATTAATTGTTGTGGAAAGACCTCCAGTCAGTAAACAAAATTCATCAAAAGATTCCTACTCATACATATTTGAATCCACCTACAAAGATTTGCTGGAGAAGGGACAGGAATTCCCACTTACAGTTATATACTGCAGTGGTAGCATGGATTGGGTAGGGTATGGTTTTGAGCTAGCTCAGAAGATACTGGGAGAAAAGATGTACGCTGTAGGTGGTAGCAGTTCTCCAGAACACCTGAGAGTAGTCATGTACCACTCATCAATAGAGAAAAATGGAAATGAGGTATCACTACTTTGTACATTCAGTGTACATAATTAAAAAGTTCTATATCGAAATTGTAAATTTCAAGTACACTGTATATGGTAAATCATCCAAATAAGCCAGTTGTTAAGTTCGTAACTACAGGCTTTTAGTAGGTCATTTGGCTCACATTTTAAGAAAATATATTCCAAATTGATTTCATCATCATTCTTATCAAAACTATGTAGCGATCAACTGCAGGGGTGCAGATACATGGAAGCTTGAGCTTCCACATTACTTTCAGTCTACAAAAA
Source organism: Lithophaga antillarum (assembly GCA_028566495.1). Classification (NCBI taxonomy): domain Eukaryota; kingdom Metazoa; phylum Mollusca; class Bivalvia; order Mytilida; family Mytilidae; genus Lithophaga; species Lithophaga antillarum. Next base: position 6,810 of record JAOXYI010681828.1, read on the forward strand.
GACAGTAATACTGAACACTACAGACTGACTGAGGTTCATAGCAAAGTAATATCACAAAAAGATCAGAATGTATGCCACAAATTGTTCACATATTTTTTCAACAGTAGATGGACCAGTGGCTTGTTAGGTTGAGCATTGTAGTCATGATCCTTATCTTCAATAAACCAAACATTATTGGAGAAACTTAGTATTACATCTCCTTTTTGGCTTTTGGCTCTTTCTATTGCTTACATTTGACTTGTGCACTTTCAATACATTTTGGTCTCTGTATAGAGATAAAAAAAAAGGATTCATTCAATCTGAGAATGTAATCCGTGAAATAATCTTACACGTACACTTATGTATGTAACATAAAATCCCATAAAGTATGCTCGTACTGAAAGTTTGTTAGGTTAATATTCAGGACAATTTTATATCGTATCGATATCGGAAAAAATGTGAAGCTATTCCATGAAATGTAAAACTAACAATTCTGTTAATTTCAGTTATCAGGAATAAATTTACCAAGATTCTACAGTAGATGGTCCAAAATTTCATTTCGAGTTATCTGAAAATTCAACTTATCTGTGTTCGAGATAATGAGAGTCGACTGTACTGATTATTTGAAGAAAAACTGTTAAAAATAATACAAACAAATGTATTTTATTTCAGTATTGAAAGTTTATGCAGACAATATGATGAATACTTTTGAAAGTAATGCAGACATTATGATGAATACTGTTGAAAGTAATGCAGACATTATGAGAAATAGTTTTATAAAAATTTTATGATGATAATTTCCTTATAAAAAACCTTGAAAACTAATGTTAACCTCAGTTTAAAACAATATAAAAATGAAGTTAGCAAACCATGAAATTTAGGTCACAGCATCCGTTTGCACATAAATACTAACAGTTCTCCAAAGATGTAATCCTTCAACATTAAGTTTCGTGATGATACATTTAATACTTCTTTACGAACCATTTTTAAAACACAGAAGTTAACCTCTCATTATACCTAATAAAATAAAGTCACTGAACTGTAAAATATATATGGATATTACAGTTCACCTATAGATATAGCTATTCACAAGTTTTCATGATAACATTTTAGTAATACCGGTAATTCCTCATAAAGTACTTTAACCACAAAAAGCTAAAATCTCTCATACCACATAAATCAAAGTCCATAAACCATAAAATCTAGGTTATAAAATCCTTTTTGCTCATAAATGCTATAGTTATCCCCTAGAAGTTCATCCATCCATCTGTCAGTAAAGCTTTGCATTAAGATCCAGATTTAAGGTACTGCAAGTTACAAATCAATGATATTTGGTCAGAGTGTGCATCTTGCAGAGTAAAGAGGTGTTAGATAATTCAGCTATTGCGAGGTACTTTTATGCATGAGTGACCCTGGTTATTGATAAGATTTGCACTAGGATCAGATGTAGGATATTGCAGTTTATAGATCAATGATATCTGGGCAGCAGATGCAGTTTGGAGAGTACCAAAGAGTCAGAAAACAGTTGTGTCACTACTACCTACATTTTATGTATGAATGACTCTGGTTTGTTGAATTTTAAATATTTTAAATATTTTGTATTCATGCATTATGTTTTTGATACTGGTATCAGTTCATGTTCTAAAACATCAGGTGATGGGATAAGCTGTGGTTTCTGACTGCCCCACTTCACCTATAGATAGTCACCAAGTTTCATGATGATATCTTGTATATGATGTATATGATGTACTTCCCTGTAAGCTAGCTACCTTAAGCAAAGTTAACCTGGTGTATACCAAATAAAAACAAAGTCACTGAACTGGGATATCTAGGTCAGAGCATTTTTATGCATGAAGATACCATAATTCACCTATAGATGTTTAAGCTTTCAACAATGTACAGATAACTTCAGTAGAACTTTGTAGATTACCTTAAATGGAAAAGTTACTCAAGTTTAAGTTTACACAAAAATTGAAGTTGGTTAACCATGAAATTTAGGTCACACATCCATATTTTTGACAGTTCACAACAAGTTTCATGATATCTTGATTACTTCATTAAACACAAAATGTAACCTCAGTTTAATATAATATAAAAATGAAGTTAATAAATAGGAAATCTAGATTGAAGTATAATTATTTGATGTAAATATTTTAGTTGAACTGTAGATGTACCTTCAACCAAGTTTCATATTAATTTCCATCAAAACTACCTCAAATATAAAAGTCCATCCAAGTTTATGCCATACATACACAAGCATATCATAGATCTATTTAAGACTATACCTTACCAGCAGGGGCATAAAACACACTGTGAAGTATTACCCTTGAAATGAATTCACTGAAGGTCAATTGCATTAAATTTTTCTTTCAGTTAAAAGACATTATATTCAAAAATTTATCAAGAAAACCATCAGAAAGTCCACTAAAGGTTGTACTGGCAACTATTGCACTGGGAATGGGTGCTGATTTACAACATGTTGAGAGGGTTATTCATGCAGGTCCTCCAAAAACCATGGAAGGTAATCAGACTAAAATTTTGTGGAATTGTAGTTAAAAAGTCATTTTAAATGAAACTGCCAGTTAGAATCCACAGGTGGTTTTCTCTGCTTAACATCCAGCTGAATTTCCAAAACCTAATAGACGAATGAAACAAATTAGGGGATAACTGTATTGTATTTAAAACTTTGCCAGCATAAACTGAGGATATTTAACTGTCATAAATTGAGTTTTGATGGTGATGCTGTAGCGGGTATTTGCAACAGTAAAATCAAAGATTTATGCTGGCAAAATTTTAAATACAATACTGTTATCTCCATTCTGATGCAACAAATTAAAAAAAAAATGTACAAAAACTTTGTGTACACTTGCACTAAAACATTCAGACAGTAGATTGTGGATTTTATGCATTATGACGTCCAATCAGATATGACATTATAACAAATGTTAAACTGTTGTCCATTGAAAGGGGACATTACAGTAATTAAATGTTGCATTAGAATCAGTAATAGATCACTGTAACCATTATCCAACAGAACGCTCTAGTAATTCATAAATATGCACTACAATAACTCACCATTACCTATCAACCAGCATATACAATTATGTGAAGAACAACTCATCAAGTTTCCTTAAGTGAAATCCACACGGATGAAATAACTTAATATTTACCATTTAATTTTCATACACAAAAAATAAAATAATTACATTTTCTGTAACTTTGTATAATAATTAATGGGGAATCAAACAATGAATATCATGAAAGGTAAAATTAGGAGATAACATACTGTATTGTATTTAAATATTATTGACGTCAATCACTGATTTTTCCCCCTTGCAAATTGAATTTTTTGGTGACACCTTTAGCAGAACTAGCAAAACAGATATTTGTGACTGTAAAATTAGGAGATAACTACTGTATTTAAAATTTTGCCAGAATATTTTGTGGATTTTACTGTTGCAAATTGTATTTTGATGGCAACGTGGTAGTGGAGCCATTAAAATGGATATATGCAACAGTAAAATCACAGATTTATTTCGGAATAAAATATTAAATACAGTACTGTTATCTCCAGTCTAATGCAATGAATTGAAAAGCAAAAATTTCCACTGTTTGAATACAGGAAATGTGTATGCTTGTGCTAACAATGTCCAGACAGTAGATTGTATATATTATGCAAAATGATGTCCAATCAGGTACAATGTTATAACAAGTATTTAACTGTCATTCAGTGAAAGGTGACGTTACAACAAGTGGTGCATTAGAATCTTAAATTGACAAAAACAAATCTCATATACAGTGCAGTTATCTCCATTCTAATGCAATGATAAAAACATTCAAAACTTCTTAACTTTTTAAATTACTGGAATAAATGTCTGAGACTGCACTTCAACTTCAAGTAGGTAGTCTGTGTATATTACCCTTCAAATGTTGAGCATCATCCAATCAGAATCAAATTTACATCTGATGTTGCATTAATTAGACTTTTCTTTATTATTTATTGATAAATCTAACTTTCAGGACAAAAATTTTTAAAATACTTAAGAAATATACTATTTGTAGCTTATATTCAGCAAATTGGAAGAGCTGGACGCAACGGTACCCAGTCATCAGCAGTACTGTTTTACAACAGGAGCGACCTTGGTCGACCAGAAATGGCAAAGTCCATGAGAGAGTTCTGTACAAATACTGACACTTGTCGCAGGAATAATATTGACTCGTACTTTGGTTTCAGTTGTGAGAACCAAACTTTAGTTCCTTCATGTTGTGATGTATGTCAGCCTGAACTTAAATCAAATTGGGTATTTGCCAGACCTCTTTGTACTTTGTCTAAAAATGCACTCAGAAATGGAATTACAACATACATTAAAGTGATGCATTTAGAAAATGTAGTACCATCAATGATTGTAGAAAAACTAGTTACTAATGCACATTATTACTCCAATGTACATGCCATTAAAACTGACTTCAGCTTGTCAGATACATTGTCAAATGCATTTTCAAGCATTATTACTCAAATGTTGGATGCCTTGAAATAGAGCAGTGGCAAATGGCAACAAGGAAATATACAGTATTTTAACTGTTTACAAAGATAAATTATGGTCATTTCTTAATGGAAAGCTTTTCCACATTTTCAAGGGCCATAACTAGGTTACAATGTCCTAATTTCAGTGAATTTTGGTAAACTTCTACAGTGTTCATAATAAGTTATGATATGTCACAACCCTATGTTTTAAAAAAATGTTTTTAGATCCCTCATTTTCATTGATTTTAAGGGTCAGGATGACCTAAATCTAGTCAATTTTGGTATGTTTTAACAGTGTTCATAATCTATAAATTTTACCCTTCATATTTTGGGTATCATCCAATCAAAATTGACAATACATCCATGTTGTATTTAAAATATCCCCACTTTCTAAAGTCAGGGGATCAAAACAGACAAAATGGCAGACAGACAGAGTGATTTTGTTTGTATAGCAACTGTTAACATATTCACAAGGCATTATTCACTGTCCAATTTCATGAAAACAGTTGTACTGGTGGTCTTTTATCCAAGCTAAGAGATGTTGTCTGTTGAGTTTGGTTAGGGTTGAATGTACTGGTTTGGGGTATGATGCTAATGAACGTCCAGATTTATGTTCGAATGGTCTAACAGCATGGAGGCCTTTGATGAGTACCATTTCATCTTCATGTGATGAGAGATCTTTATGCTTCTGAGATCTTACAAGTACTTTTGAACGAACATCAAATGATTCTGAAATCTTGCTCATTCCTGCAAAAGCAGCTGTTCGTTTGGCCAAAGTTTTTTCAGTTTTGTTTGAGTGGACTGATTTTATGTGATCTTTTATAACCCTTACAATGTGTTCCATCTGTAGATCAGCAGGAATAGATGAATCAGATTTTCCCTTGGTATTGACAAAAAGTCCATAGAATGTTTCATTTGCAGACTTTTCACTCATGATTGCTAACTGCTGGCACAAAAAGCGTAAAATTTCCAAAGCATATTTAGAGTTGTTACTATGTCCCTTAAGAATACACATTATGTATTTTAGTAATGACAACATTTTCCCTCTATTTGGGATTTTTACATTTAGTTGTAAACATTTAAACAACATACCAAGTTCTACAACTAGGTATGCATATGACTCAATGCAGTCTCCAGATTCTGCTGTTTTTGATGTGTTTGTATCATTCCCAGACCTTTGTACTGGAACCAACATAATGACTGGATTACTGTCCTCAGTTAACTGAATTTGTATTTGTACAAAATTTTGTTGATCATTACAGGTTGGTTTCTCTAGATGTTGTTTTGACCTGTTCAAAATGTATTTATCTACAAAATTTCCCAGAACTGTTTCAACAAATTTCTTTTTATCTTGTTCAGAGGAATCATCAGGGAGATCTGCTGAAGAAAAATTTGCTGTTGGCTCTGATTCTACTGATTCCATTTCAAAAAAATGAAGAGCAGCTTCAACAATGTAGGTATCAGTTGTTGAAACTGCTAAGTCCCTACAGTCATCATAATGATTTTTCACATCGTCTCCATTTGCATTTGACCTTGATAGAATGATTTTGTGGGAATATAAAGTTCCTGTTTCTGTACTGTCTTTGTTATATAGTAGCTTGTAAAATATGGTCAGGACTGCCATTTGTAAGTGAAAAAATTCAAATGTGATAGGCGACAGGTGTTGGAACCTTTCTTCAGTGGATAGTGCCCCAGATCGTAATCTCTTTGCTCCAGAAAACCTCTCTCTGGTAAGTTGATCCCCCCCTATATGGCATTTAGTTTGATCAGTGACAACATGACCACTAGATACGTAAACATCAGAAATGACCTTTTCATAATAATCAAGAATGTCAACTACATCAGAGTACTTTTGTTCATTTTTAGCCAAGACTGGAAGTGGTATAACTCTGTGTATTTTCCTGTTGTCATATGCTAAAGGCTGAAGATCAGCTTTCATTTGTTCCAAAGCTGTACAAAATCTAGCAAATGGCTTTAGATATTTTACAAGTACATCTAATACAAGAAAAATGTAATCTTGTCGTATAGCATTGAAATCTGTCTGTTGAGGTATAAAAGTAGTCGGAGGCAACTCTATCAGGTTTTTTTGTGGTGATAGATTTTCAAATTCACAGTTGAAAGTACCATGCTGAATGATTGCTGCAGAAGCAAACCAATGCTCCATATGTTTGTTGTGACCTTTTCTTTCTTGGCTAACTCCAACAACAAAATTAACATTGTCACCAATTATTCGGAACTGCTTCCCATTCCTGACTGCATCAATAAGTTCTGCATTAAAATGACCACCAATCTGTTTCTGTACCTTCAGCACCACATTATGTGAAACAGTTACTCCCATTTTTTGTAATCTGTCATAAACCTATAAATGAATGTATGAAAAGAAATTTACTACAGAATTAAATATCTTACTTACAAGTTATATTTTTCAGTGAAAATTTTGGAAATATTAATACTTTACTCTTTAATTTTTTTAATTAGTAACAGCACTCTTTATAAAAATATATGTTATTCATATTTTTTTATTTTTTCATTTACAGTTAAAATACTCAGTCTTTCAATGAATGGGAAGACCAGTTCAACTACAAAAAAATACATTTTCAAAATGGTATTGTATTGAAAGAGACACAGGGGGTCACTTCAGTCCAAATTAGGTACAGGGGTGTGGCCGGGATTTGAAAAACACCCCCATTCATATAGCAATACATGAAGAAAATCCTACCCATTTTCATATAGTAATAGATAAAAATCTTGACTCATTCATATAGTAATGAATGAAAATCTTGACCCATTCATATATCAGTTAAAACAGAAATAAGCATGTATACCACAATTTCTATTTAATTAATTTATATCTGTGTTTTCAAGCAAGTATTTCAAATACAAAATCAAGAATTACCACCCATTGATATATCAGATGTGGAAATTACCTAGTACCCAATCATATAGCTTGACAGCTTGAAAAACAGACCAAGTGCGTGCATTTGCCACTATGCCGTCACAGCAGTTAAGAAGTACCACGATTCCCCATCACGGTAAACTGTCAAGCCTGTTGCACAGGAAAAATCTAATTCTGACGACCGTAGCGGCAAGTTGGTAGAGGGATTTAGAACGATTGAAATAATTTAAATCTGTTGAATACACAACTGGTATTTCACTGTTTCTGCGTGGTCAACAACGAAAAACCAGTTTTATCTGGTACTTGATTGAGGTCTTGTAATAATACACAAAATGCAAACTGTTAATGTACATGTATGTCAATTTTATGATTTTATGATCCTTTTTTTTAAATATTTTTTTTTCATTTTTAGGAATGTACTGTTGAACAGGGTAATTAAAAACAGATCGTTGATATCGCTTGCATTCGCTCAGTATATACCTCCCGTTCTTTATTTCGAATGAATACTGGAAAATATGAAATCCTGTCATTTTTTAATTCTACATTGTAAGAAGATCAAAACTGGTATTGTTTCAATTTAATTTATTTTATTTTATTGTCATCTGGATGTTTCCTCAAACCATGCGTATTTTCGTATCATTGGAATAAAATTTTTGT